>JADWQK010000154.1:0-10696 GCA_017933935.1 Sesamia nonagrioides
TGAACAAGAGAATCAGGGCCATAGTTCTACTAGATTCTCGTACTGTTGTGTCACACGATTAGCAATATTATACAATATGTAAAGAAAACCCTGTCCGACCCGTAAGGATAATAAAGGTAAACACATGGCCAAATAAAATATTAAATTTTACATAATCATCATAGTAACAATACTAATGAATTTTGAAATAATCTTTTTTTGTCGCGAATTAATTTCAACTTCCCCAAAATTTTGTAATTTTTAAAAAGTGACAACACCATTTCTGACGGAGCGAATAGCGATGCGACCACGTGCCGCGTGCCCTGCCCCCCGTCACCCGCGGATGTATGCCTAACGTGTTGTCTACCGCACATGCATTAAGTTACCTCGCTTTTTCGAAATAATATTTATTTTTTTAGGGGGGATTTTTTTTTAAGTTTAGACCGGCTTTGTAGGCATTATTATAATCAGTTATCGATACCTAACAATACCTTCACGGATCGGACAGGGTTTTCTTTACATATTGTATATATGATATATTACTATATGACTTATGATTATTATTATATGACTATATTATTATATATTATATTATATATGAGATTATATTTTTTTACGTATAGTGACATTACTTCTGACACTCTATGCAGAAAGTTTAACATTGTTTTACGCAATGAATTAAAATATGGTATTTGATGCACTGATTAAAATATCATAACCATTCTTTGTTTTATATTCTCATGCCAATCTAGATAGAATTGTAAGAGGCATATGCTAATGCTGTGTAAGTTCTCACAGAAAATGTGTGGAACTATAGAAATGCTGACGCCGTTGGAAGATTTGTTTTAGTTTAGAAGAATATAATATGAGAACTAAATGCTTAAAGATCTTTCTTTTTAGGGTTCCGTAGTGAATTAGGAATCCTTATAGTTTCGCCAATCTTTATAGGTATCAATGTATAAATCAATCACGCCGAGAAAGTGATTAAAACATGTAAAATCTTTTATTAGGTTGTCACATACTCGTTAAGTAATAAGATAGTATGTCGTGGTGGCCTAGTTGCTAAAACACCAGCCTCTCAAGTATGAGTGCGTGGGTTCGATTCCCGGTCAGGCAAGTACCAATATAACTTTTCTAAAGTTATATGTACTTTCTAAGTATATCTTGGACACCAATGACTGAAGGTGAAGAAAAACATCTTGAGGAAACCTGGACTTTAAGTCTGAAATCGCCAACCCGCATTGAGCTAGCGGGGTGATTACGCTCAATCCTTCTCTGTACGAGAGGAGACCTGTGCCCAGTAGTGGGACGATAAAAAGGTTGATTATGATACACGTTAAGTGGGGAGAGATTTTTCTTTTTCTTTACCCTAACGTGTGATGTGTTGTTAAAATGAATAGGGGTTTACTAAAATCTCTTTTTCATAAAGTTAATATTTTCGGTAACAATCGCTCCAAGAAGAAAAATAAAATGCGTCCCCCTAACTTTTCCCCTAAAGATTAAAAAATTTTAAAAATTTTCTAAAGTAGAACTTTATAAAAATTTTCTAGAAATTTTTTATTAAACTAGCAAAATAATTTCTGAAATAAGTTTTTACTTTAACCATGTACGCAAACATTTTTTTTTTCATTCTAGTTTACATATTTTATTATCCTGAACGTATCTTCCTTCAAATAATGAAAAATATTAAAATCGGTTCACGCAATCCAAAATTACCACCTCCATCATAATCTGCCTAGTTTGTATAAATTAGCAAGTAACCCAATTCTCCGAGTAGATGATTTTTCCTGTTCAGGACGGGTAGTAGCTATTAAATTATTGAATTGTTGTGGTTGGTGTCTTGTTGTCATTCATAACGTACAACACTTGCAGGATATAGTAACCGAGCCCCAGACAGTGGCATCCGACATTTATTTAGCTGTAGTGACTTGGGTTTACTCTATGTTACAACCCCTTCCCACTAGACGTGGTGGGGCTCAAATGACATACCTACTACCCGTGTGCGATAAGTTGGGACCTGAGTGCACACTATTTGAATAAAAGAGGACCCTAGGTATTTAATTATGTTTTTTTTTAAATAATTTTAAACTAGTGCTTGACTGCAATCCCGCCCGATGGTAAGCAGTGATGCAATCGTTGATGGTAAAGCGCACTAGTTTATTAAGCCTATTCACTTAAAAAACTTAGGAATAGGAAGGATGATAGCAGTTGAGCGAGGTGATGCAATATTAAACCCAAGACCAACACGACCAAACGATGCTGCGCCAGAGGGAGATTGATCTGGAGACTCTCCACGACCAAACTCCCGACACAACAACATTTGGCGCATCGTACCCGGCACACATCGCAACACAACGGCTCAGACCCGTCCTCCGTACGGCACCGAAAGTGTTGACTATGGTTTTGTAATGCATAAAAATACAATCTTTAATTTTATACATTTATTTTATCTATTATTTACATTATCTCATCTCTCAACGTCACCGCACTCAGGTCCCAACTTATCGCGCACGGGTAGTACATCATTTTTGCGAACTTTCCATGCGCAGTTGGAATCTATAGCTCTTTCTTTAGTTATCACCGTCCTTCGTGGGCTCGTTTTTAGGATTCTGTATTTAATATGTCAATTCATCATCATCATCTCAGCGTTAATCCGAGTCGCATCCGAAGCTTTTTAAGCTTTGGAGTCTGGGGTCCGCTTTACCAGTGTAACTGCTGATTTTGTCCAAACTTCGATATTTTCCGTGAAGCGACTGCCGTTTGACCTCCACAACCCAAAGGCGATATCGAAGTATTGCAGTTAGACCAATTGTTGGACTTTTACGGGCTAAAACAACCTGTAACGATTGCCATTAGATGTTCGTATGACAACCGGGATCTACGGCTTAACATGCTTTCCGAGGAACGACCAGACCTGTGCAAATATTCATATTCATGCATACAAATATTTGCACTGCGCGGGGATCGAACCTGCGCCTCATTGGTCAGCGGCCGCGTTCGCTACCGCTACGCCACGGAGGCTGTCAGTAGTAAGTCAATTCAATGTAACAAATAGCTCACTTTTTAACTCTTAAGTGCGGACATTTATCGTGACGGACGGTACACTACAGAACCCTACACGAAGCCCGACACGCTCTTGGCTGGTTTTCACGACATCAATTATACCATATGTTATTAGAGGTAGCCAATAATAATAATAATAGTGCTCACACGTTGAACACCACAGTATAATTGCAGAAGAGCAGAAAGGATGCAGGAGAGGCCACATGGGATGCAAAGAACAGTTAGTTATCGACTCTACTATCCATAAACACGCCACCACAAAAAATAGAAACCTTCACTGTACCTATATAGATTACCAAAAAGCTTTCGATAGCATCCCACACTCTTGGCTAATACAAATCCTACAAATATATAAAATTAATCCTAAAATAATAGACTTCTTGCGCATTATAATGACACGTTGGAAAACCACACTCCATATAAATAACCGACTCAGTTCTCTCATAACTCGACAGATACATATTAGAAAGGGTATCTACCAGGGCGACTCCTTGAGCCCTCTTTGGTTCTGTCTTGCCCTGAACCCCTTGTCTAATTTACTCAATCGGTGCCGGGTTGGATATCAGTTTAAAAACAATTCCGAAGAAACTACTATCTCGCATCTCATATATATATGGATGACATTAAATTATATGCTCAAACCGAAAAACAAATGAAGACTTTGATAGACATAACAAAAACATTTAGTCAGGATATTAATATGCAATTTGGATTAGATAAATGTAGGACATTACATATTATAAAAGGAAAAGTGAAGCCCAGCAACTATACAGTAAGTAACACCGACATAATAGCAGCCATGGAACCATCAGATCTGTACAAATATTTAGGGTACAAGCAACTAAAAAGACTCGAACACACAGCAATTAAACAGACACTAAATACCGAATATCGGAGTAGAATAAATGCAATTTGCAAAACACAGCTATCTGGAAAGCATCTTATAAAAGCCTTGAATACCTTTGCCATACCAATATTGACCTACTCGTTTGGCATAATAAAATGGTCAAAAACTGACATCGAACAGTTAGAAAGAACTACACGCACAACACTCACAAAACACAATAACCTACATCCTAAATCTGCGATCGAACGACTCGTCATCAAAAGACAAAATGGAGGGAGAGGCCTAATCGACATACATCAACTCTGGCAGAAACAAATCAATACGCTACAAACATTTTTCTACACAAAATCTCGCACAAGTAACATACATAAAGCCATTACCTTAAATGATTTTAATTACACTCCGCTGAACTTAAACGAACAGAATACACAAGACACTAACACCATATACCCACAAACGCAAAAAATTGAAAACTGGAAAAAGAAAGCCCTCCACGGTAGACACCCTCATGACCTAGAGCAGTCCCACATAAACAAATTAGCATCAAACAAGTGGCTAAAAATAGGAAACCTTTTTCCAGAAGCCGAAGGCTTTATTATAGCTATACAAGATCAAGTCATAAACACCAAAAACTACAGAAAATTTATCATAAAAGACCCTAGTGTAACAAATGACAAATGCCGCAGATGCCATGTTCAAGCAGAAACCATACAACACATAACGGGAGCATGCATAGCCCTCACACAGACAGATTACACTCACAGGCACAACCAGATTGCGAACATCATCCATCAAAAACTAGCACTTAAACACAGACTCATACAAAACACTAACACTCCCTATTATAAGTACACACCACACTCTGTCCTAGAAAATGACACATATAAATTATATTATGACCGTGCCATACTTACAGATAGGACTATCCATTACAATAGACCAGACATAACACTACAGGATAAAGTAAGAAAAATTACTTATTTAATAGACATTGCAGTTCCCAACACCCATAACCTACAAAAAACAATAACAGAAAAAATTAGCAAATACACTGAACTTAAAGAAGAAATAACAAGAATATGGAGACAAGAAAAAGTTTATGTCGTTCCTATCGTCCTTTCCACAACAGGTGTTATCCCCAACCATCTCCTCTGTAGCCTAAAACTAATAGACTTAGAAGAATTCACCTATATCGACATGCAGAAAGCAGCCATCCTAAACACCTGTAGAATAGTGAGAAAGTTCATGCAGTTAGAAGAAAATACAACACCATAAAATACACCACACTGCTACATTTACTTGGCTTTGGCCCGTAAATGCAGCTAAAACCAGCATTAAAGCTGAGGAAAAAGAACTGTCCCAATAATAATAATAATAATAATTTATTTGCATAGATAGTAGGTACAATGAGATGTTCAATAAATACAATGATCCTTTACTATCTACCTTAAACTAGGCGTGCAAAAATAGTATTAAGTAATAATTATAAAATAATAGTAAGTATTTATAAATTAGGAATGTCAAACATGAAAATAGAATAATACAAGATAAAATATTAATAATAAGGCAATGATACAAATTAATAAAGTCAGCTAAAGCATTACATTACATGGACAAAAAAAAAAAATACATTTAAAAACAAAAATAAAAATGTCTGTCGATGTGGTTATATTACAGCAGTCAAGTAAATGAAATTAAAAATTCATATTTTATCGTCAAGAAATTCTTGAACGGAATAATATGCCTTCTCGATCAAAAATAGGAACAATTTCTTTTTAAATATATCAATGCCTTCCACCGACTTCATGTATTTTGGCACTTTGTTGTACAATTTCGGAGCCATTGCGAATATGCTTTTCTGAAATAATACAGTCTTGTGTGGAACCAAATGTAGCTTATCAGCTCTACGCAAGCTACTAACCTGCGAAAATTTAGACAGGTTGCGCCTGACGAAAAGGACAGTTTCGTATATATACAAGGACGGTAAAGTTAATATTTTTAATTTTATAAAATGAGGTTTACAACTGTCGGTCCTTTGTAAATTACACATGGCTCGGATGCAACGTTTTTGTGCAATAAATGCAGTTTCCTTTCCAGTTGCATTACCCCAAAAAATTATGCCGTATCTTAAACACGATGCAACTAGTCCATGGTATGCTGTCAATAACGTGGGTTCATTTACAGTTTTCCTTAACATGGTCAAAGCATACGAATATTGGTTAAGTTTACCGCATACTTTCTCGATTTGAACGCGCCATTTCAATGTACTCTCTATATGTATTCCTAGAAATTTTGTGGTGTTTGTTTCATTAATACTAACGCCGTTATGGGTTACATTAAGGTTCAGTCTGTTAGTCATTCTTTGTCCAAATTGCATAAGTACGGTTTTACTTAAATTAATTTTTAAATTATTATACTCTAACCAATTAATTATAGATTCCATGTTTTTATTTATGTCAGATTCAAGATTATTAATATTGTCATTGTCAAAAATTATAGTGCTGTCATCTGCAAACATTGTCATGTGGTAGTTAGTTGCTGTAGGCAAGTCATTAATATAAATGAGAAACAATAACGGTCCAAGCACACTCCCTTGAGGTACTCCATATGCAATATTTCTGACACTAGATTCATAACAAATTTCATTTTTACTCTTACCATCCACTCGTTTAACAACTGTAAATTGTTTTCTATCTTTGAGATAAGATGCTAAAAAACTCCAGACGTTACCTCTAATGCCATAAGAATTTAATTTCTGAAGCAGGATCTTATGGTCCACGCAGTCAAATGCCTTCGATATGTCCATGTATAAAGCGAACACTGGCAATTTTTTATCTACTCTAGATGTAATTATATTCAAAAAGTCATAAATGGCCATGTTAATGCACTTATTTTTCCTGAAACCTTTTTGATTGTCAGTGAATAGATTTTTCTGTTCAAAATATTGATTTATGCCATTATAGATGACCCTCTCAAAAACCTTTGATAATATTGGTACTAATTCTATTGGTCTATAGCAAGCCATATTTTCAATGTCATCTTTCTTGAAGATAGGCTTTATGACCGTTATTTTCAATTTACTGGGAAACACGCCTTCTGTTATGCACATATTTATTATATGGCTTAGGACTGGTGCAATATAGGAAGAAGCACATTTTAATATTCTTGTACAAATGCTGTCATAGCCAGTACTAGAAGTATTTTTTAAGTTCATAATAATATTATGTACATCTTGCGAGTTAGTGGGACAAAAGAACATGGAGGAGCATTCACTAGGCAATGCTGATCGGTAACCGTTGTTTCTCAAGTGAGTAGGTTTAACTAGGTCAGCATAATAGTTATTAAAAGCTTGGGCAATTTGAACTGGATCTGTTAATATTTTGTTACCTATATTTATTTGTATTAGATTATTATCTGGTATCCTATCCTTATTGTTGTTTATTATTTGCCACGTCGCTTTAGACTTGCTTTTTGCTAGTTGTATGTAATTACTATTTTGCGATTTCTGAGTAAGTTGAGTAATCCTCCTAAATCTAGAAGAAAAACTTTTAAAATTATCTTTATTGTGCTTTGTCGGTGCCAACCTATACTTCCACAGTAATTCTCTTTTCCTTTTACTGCATACCTTTATTCCACGACTTATCCACCTAGGTCGTTTTTTAGTTAAATTTTTTATTTTTATATTTGGAAAGCACAATTCATAAAACAGTTTAAACAAATCATAAAACATATCAAAAGCAGCAGCAGCATCATTCTGCTCGTAAACTTCCGAGAAGCTGATACTTTTGATGCAGCCAATGAATTTGGTTACATTTTCTTTCGAATAACATCGCCTTGTGCTGAACCAGTAAGTAGACAAACACGATTTCTTAACAGGGCATTTTAGCAGCTGTGCTGTATGGTCTGAAACTGCAAATTCTATGATTTCACCCTGACATCCCCTCACATTATGTACGATATTATCAATGCAGGTACCGCTACTTAAACGAGTGGAAACTTTGAATTGAAGTTTAAGGTTAAATCCTGCTAGTAAGTGCTTAAATTGCTCTGAATATTTTGTTCTTTTTAGTATATCTATGTTGAAATCCCCAGCTATAATGAATTTTTTGTTTATATTAAATGAAAACTGTTGAAGTATGTTGTTCAAAATGCTAAAGAATGTATCGAATTTATTTTTTACTTCTGTACAGTTTGGAATTCTATATATGCATATAATTAAAATTTTATGTTCCGTCAACTCTACAGCACAGCACTCAATTATGTTTGATATACTACACTTAGAAACTTCATCAATAGCTTTAAATTTTATTCCTTTCCTTACTAAAATACATGTGCCGCCGTGTCTAGTCTTACGCGTGAAGTAAGCAGCGAGAGTATAATTGTGCATGCGTAGAATACCAAGATCGGAATTGATCATATTATGTTCAGAAAAGCATAACACGTCAGCGTTTTTTCCACTATTAGCAAGGTCGTCCAACGAGACCATAAAGATGTCTTGTTTGTTTAAGAGTCCGTTTATATTTTGATGGAGAATATAAATATTATTAAACACGAAAAAAGCGAGGCGGTGTTGTTCTGCCAGTCAAGGCAACATTTGTGGCTACAACATTATCATTATGACTTACTACATCGTTATAGGCTTCCGTCTGACTACCCTTATCGTGCATTTCAGGTCTAATATTATGAGGTTTTATACGCTCTAAATCAGCATTATATTTGTCAAATTTAATTTTATAGTTAACTTTTAGTATTTCTCTTAGTAAATGACGACATTTATACTCTGCGCGATTATGTTTGTATGGCCGGAATGCAATATAGTTCATATCCACATACGTAACATTATCAAATTTGCCAGAAACAAATCGCAGTAAATAATTTAATTTATATTCACTTAGTGATTTATTGAACGGTACTTCACATATAAAGATATTTGTACCCCTATGGTTCTCGATAAAATTATGTAGGGATGTTTGAAGTTTATACGGGCTTGTGTCATTGACTCCCCCCAATACAATTACAAAATCACTATCAGTTAGGTTTTCATACAATTCACCTGTTAAGGAAGTCAACACTTCTGACATTTGGGCATAAGGTTTAAAAACACAAAACACGGCATATTCTGGGCCAATTAAATTCTGAAGTACTTTCTGAAGTCCTTTTCCCTGTTGATCTGCAACTATTATTACCTTCTTTTTTAATCCTATTTGTTTTCCTAGCAAGGCATTCGGTAGATTGTTGTTTGGGATTGGACGGTTTTGAATAGAATTTAGCGATTCTCTATTTATTGATGTTGTAGGACTTCTATTACTATTGTGAGCTGTTACTGGACAGGTATTGACAGAAGTAAAGACTTTTTCTTTCAAGCTTCCGCATGAGATCCCCGATGATGTTTTAATTGTTGGTGTAGACTTAATCGGTGTGGATACATTGCTTAATGTATGCCTAAATTTGTTACTATTTTTCCTGCCAGACTGCGGAGTAGGACATTTATTTGAATCAAATATTCCTATTTTCTTGTACAATTCGATCACCTTGTTTGACTTTTCTAGATCTGATTTTAATCTTGTGTTTTCGCTGAGTAGATTTTCAATTTCTCCATTCGCGCTTTGCAGTTCGGCTGTTAGTCTATTAATTCGTTCATTCAACAGATTCTCGGTTTCACTATTATTTGGTAAGGAGGTATTTGGTAAACTCAACATTGTAGTATCAAATAGTGATGATGAGTTTATGTCAGTCAGTGAAGTAGACATTCTGCGTTTTCTGTACGTTATGTTGTCTTCATCCATGTTGTAACGCGCTCACTTGGCAACACTACCCGTTCTTAATTGTTTATGGTATATAGAAAGCAAAAATTGCGTTCTATTTTTGACGTCCAGATAATTGACAAGAAAATGTGGGTAGGTGGTATTATTGTATTTTAGCGATGATTTATATTTATTAGAAAGATATTTAGGCATGTAATTCTTAGAATAGAACATACATAAGTTTTGTAGCACTGTTATGACATATTGAGAGTACTTAGCACTGTTTTGATAATGTTCATATTGTTTACAACAACCCAGTAGGTAGTCACCTGCTGTTGTTGTTTTCAATGATATTCTTCGATGCCGTGGTGTAAATTAACACAAATAATGTCACTTGTTAATCACAACTCATACATTACATCTAACCACTTTTAAAACTAATTTGAAAACAAAAACCATTTTTTATAAATTATTAATACGCTGCTAATGTAAACAAAGCTAGTGTTGCCAAGGATACTAAGTATAAGTTACGGGATCACATCACTGCTAGAGATGTTTGGCTCAATCCTGGTTCAGTTCTACAAGTGCTAAACTTAGTATTCGGGAATACTGTTGGAGCTGCTGAACATTGGTAAAACTATCTTTATTTATTTTTCATATTTTAAGGAAATGTACAGCTAGCATGTATACAGGTAGAAGATAATTAGTGAAAGAAGGCCAATTAAAACTTTCCACGGACAATATTAGGTTAGCAACAAAGACAGTAAGAGGTATAGCAAAGGACAGGAAAGTGAAATTCAGAACAAGTAAGTACTCGGAGAGTATTAAGCAAAGACTGAAAATGTTTTAGTAATTTACAAAGAACTTATCACAAAGAATTAAAAGTTTGTCGTCCTCTGTGGCGCAGCGGTCAACACGCCTGCCTGCGACGTGGAGGCCCCGGGTTCGATCCCCGGCCAAGTCATCATGGAAAACGGTCTTTTCCTGATTGTCCTGGGTCTTTGATGTTTATCTATATATGTATCTATTATAAAATATAGTATCGTTGAGTTAGTATCCCATA
>JADWQK010001704.1:0-14975 GCA_017933935.1 Sesamia nonagrioides
TCATCATCATCAGCCTTTTTTTTTATCGTCCACTGCTGGGCACAGGTCTCCTCTCATACAGAGAAGGATTGAGCGTAATCACCACGCTTGCTCAATGCGGGTTGGCGATTTCAGACCCAAAGTCCAGGTTTCCTCAAGATGTTTTCCTTCACCTTCAGTCATTGGTGTCCAAGATATACTTAGAAAGTACTATCAGCTGTAGAAGTCCATTTCCACCTTAAAGACTACTGTCGCCTGCGCTAAACCGGCCACGCACACTACCGCATTATTTTTTATCGCAGTCTTCGTCTTTCTTTAAAGTAATGCAAAATTTCGTTACTTCATTTGAAGTTGAGTTAGCGGCCGCACTTAACAATGGTGCTATCAAAAGCGAGCGATTGTGGGTTCGATCCTTATTATAGGCAACTCTTTTTGTTGTTTCATATAATTTAAAATTATGATAATTGATTTGTATTTTAAAGTAAAATGTTTGCAAATAATATTTAAACAAATAGGAAAATTTATTGAATATTTATCCCAAAAAAGGGTTTTATTATATGTTTTAGTTTACTATAGGGGTAATATAATAAAAAATATATAAAATAAAACAATAAGCATATTATAATGCAATATATTATAAAGTTATATATTATTCGGTATAGATATACTTATACTAACAAATGAAACAAACGTTGAAACGGCAGCATTGTAATATTTTATATAAAAGTAATCCTTGACAAACTTATGATATTGTTATGGTAAAAAATACAAAAACATTTTTGGTTGTTAGATATGAAAATTATAATATTATACGTATATTATGATTAAAGAGGTTATAGCTTAATTATTCATTTTCTTAAAGAAAAGAGGATTGAAGCTTAACCTGAATATTATTGCAATCATAAAACAATCTATACTTAGAACACATAATAGTGCTTATTACATTTATATTTTTTTTTGCGTGTATAGCATGGTACTAATGCTGCCATCCTGTAGTGACTTTTTTCAGAGTTTGATGGCATGAGATTATAATCTTCAAGCGCTTTCTTAGTTTAAAAGTAAACGAACTTATTTCTTATCGAATTCCGAAATTATTGTTTTTATAATTTACCAAAAGTAATTTGTATTGAAATTGCAAAAGGCGACATCTGTTAGCCATTAAGCCAACTGAACATATTACTGTCACTTAGCTAAATTACTTTAGAGATGGTTTAGAGTCCGTTATTAAGATATTTATTGGTATATATTTAAAACACTCTGTAGGACACTTCTGCACTGTTTTTGTTATAAATAGTTTTTTTTTGTTTAGCACGATAAGAGTCCACCAGCCTTGCCAATTTATTTTTAAACCACAAATGCAACCTATCTTCTTCGCACGATTTAAAAGTTTATTCAACGGTAAATATTGTCGTTTCGTTTCACTTATCTCGACAGCTACCTTCGTCCTCCAACGTCTTGACCTTTACCTCCAACGGCTTACAGTATTTCTCTAAAACAATAACAATTTTATTACACACTTGCTACAAGCGATTGGTTTGCACCTTACATAAATAATAATAAAAACAACTTACACAAAAGCCGGTTTCATATGATATTTTGAGATATATTGCTGCATATGCCTGCATATTGATTAAAAAGTAAAACTAATAACACAAACTGGTAACTATATGTTCACCAACCAACAACAGCTAAGTAATATTATTTGAGTTATTGTGGCTAATAATAGTTATTGTAGGTAGCGAATATTTTTTGTGAAGTAGTGATTCAGATTCTTTTAAGTCTACCGTCATCTTTTTATAATGACTCTAATATAGAAAAAATCTTAAAAGAAAGTATCATCTTTAAGTTGCAGATCGGTATTTTTAGATATTTTTGTTGTCAGCATTCATAACTCACCAATAAACATTTAAAAATATTTTTGTAAGTTATTAGATTTGAACTCGAACCACCTTGAACGCCTATCAAGGCGAAAACCATTAGGCCATTGAAACACTTACTGTAGACGTTGAAATTAGTAAGTAGTACCTAACAATCATAAGCGGGCAGCAAGTGTATGAGTGTGTATCAAACTTTATTATAGAAGAAGGTCGTAACTACAACTAGTATTGCTTGGCCATAGTTTTGTGAGATTGCAACTCGACTTTTGGTCTTGACTGTACATTAACTTAGAAAAGTTACATTTGTACTTACTTGTCCAGGAATCGAACTCGCACACTCATACTTGAGAGGCTGATGTTTTAATTACTAGGCTACCACGACTAATACACACGTTTATATATGTTGTGTATATAAATGCTACAATAAATAAACAAGATGAAAGAAAAAAAATGTCTTTTTTAAATTCATTACTTGTTTTAGCCCAGCTTTTAGTGCAGTACTTAGCTATTGCTTAACACGAAAATCTGGGTTTGGGGTTCGAGTCGGGTAAGTGTTATTGGATTGTCGTCCTCTGTGGCGCAGCGGTCAACACACCTGCCTGCGACGTGGAGGCCCCGAGTTTGATCCCCGGCCAGTTCATGATAGAAAACGATATTTTCCTGATTGGCCTGGGTCTTGGATATTTATCTATATATGTATCTATTATAAATATAGTATCGTTGAGTTAGTATCCCATAACACAAGTCTCGAACTTACTTTGGGGCCAGCTCAATCTGTGTGATTTGTCCGTATTTATTTATTTTTATCTGGAATTTCTCAATAGCAATATTGAGTATAGATTTGTCCACGGTCGATAGCAATGGCCCATAGGACTTAAAGCATAAGTGGTATTATAATGTGGTTATATTATAAGTGTGTCTCTGCCAAACCCTTTGGGAATAACAGGCGTGATGTTAAATCAAAACCATGTCAAAATTATGTTAATTTCCTGATTTGCTTAATCCGCAATAGCTACTTTATTAACAAAAATGTAAACATATATGTTTATGGAAAAGTAACTTTACCGCTTAAAGTTCAGCGTACGCTTTACAACTTTAAACATTTTTTGATAATACCAGTCACTCTGAAATCATCTTAATCACCATTGTATTAAAGTTGATAGGTGTTTGTTAATTTGAATCAACATGAATATTTGAAACGACCTTTACCTTAAATAAGTTTACTGATGTGGTCTAACTTTGTAACTTTGTACATTTTTGAGTAGTACAAAGAGGAAACTGATTTTTTGTGGTAATTTTTCTTTTCTAAGGTAACAGGAACAAGAATTTTATTTAACAAGAACCAAGAACTACGTTGTAAACACTACATCTGTAAAGTAAATGGACTTGGTTGAGATTATGGTGTCGACACTGGTCCGCAACTCCCAAGTATAAAATTAAAGATTATTTTAATTCAAACACCAATTCACCATCATCACGAAGTATAACACACTTATTAAATAAAATACAGGTAAGTACTTTCTAATAAAATCAGGATCTCATACGAGATAAAGGTATCGTGGGCTCTTTATCCAAGCTATTGCTTCGAGCACATAACCGAGCTATTCGAGCCAGCATGAAATTGTTATGGCGCTATTTACCGTAAACTGTTATAAGTGGTGTCTGGGGCTTTTGCACTATGCTTTATTATTAATGGAGAGACAAGATAGGCGTATTTTAAGTCGCTCATAATGAGATGAATGTTGTGATAATAGCGACAGCCTCCGTGGCGTAGCGGCGCAAGGATGCGCGGTTTCGATCCCCGCGCAGTGCAAATATGTATTTGTATGCATGAAGAATATTTGCACTGGTCTGGCCGTGCCTCGGAAAGCACATTAAGCCGTTGGTCCCGGCTGCCAAATGAACATTTAATGGCAGTCGTTACGGGTTGTTGGAGCCCTCAAAAGTTCACAATTGGTCTCGCTGCAATGCTTCGATATCGCCTTCGGGTTGTGGTGGTCAGACGGCAGTCGCTTCACGGTAAATTTGGAAGTTTAGCCAAAATCAGCAGTTAGACTAGTAAAGGGGAGCCCAGATTCCAAAGCTGAAGAAGCTTCGGATGTGACTGGGATTAACGCTGAGATGAAGAGAGAGATCGAGTGGTACTGCATTTGGCGATTCATTTTAAGGGACCAAATAATCCTGGGTTATGCCCAGATCCGCTTAGGTTCTAATTGCAGGTACTGGATTGACGGCGCGTTGTGTTTCACGCATGCCTCAAAAAGTTGTCAGCACTTCGTGACGGGGTCCACGAAGACCGATACCTCCTGGACCAGGGTTACGGGTTGGTTAAAAACGAAACCTTGGCCCTGGCGCACTGGCAAGTGAAGGAACACGGGTGGGTTTTAGTTAGCAAAAGTTTGACACGCCCTTCCGCTCCGCCCAGCGTGGAAGAGGTCCTTTGATGAATTTCCATCCAGAAAAAAAAGGGATCAGTAGTCATCATCTCATCATCATCTCAGCCACATGAAGTCCACTGCTGGACATAGGCCCCCAAGGATTTCCAAAAAGAACGGTTGGTCGCGGCCTGCATTCAGCGCTTCCCGGCGATTTTGGTCAGATCAACCGACCACCTAGTCGGTGGGCGTCCGATGCTGCGTTTGCCGGTATGTGGTCGCCTTTCTGCCCGATCGGCCATCGGCTCTACGAGCTATGTTCCCCGCCCACTACCACTTCAGAGGGCTAATCCGCTGGGCTATGTCGGCGAATTTAGTTCTTCTACGGATCTCCTCATTCCTAATTCGATCCCGTAGAGAAACACCTACCTAGGTCCAGTAGTGATGGCGTCAAAAACGTAGCCAAATTCTGAAATTTGCTGCCATCGACAAACCAAAAAGAAGAATACTCCTGGGTTACAATCTCTTGCCTGTGGGAATTTATGGAGGAGCCAATGGATGATTTTTGCTCATTCAGCTGAAAGCATGATGATGATAACGCTCGTGTTATCTCAGCCTTATAATATATCGTGCGCCAAGTTTTATGATTAAGGTGAACGCACCCGTTATTGGCCACTAATGTCTTATTAGTATTTTTCTTAATTATGAAGCTCTTAACAATAAATCTATGCGTACTTTCTTTTATAAGAGTTTCACATAAATTACTTTTCGTTGATTAAGAAAATACATTTATTTTAATTGTATTTCGGAGATATCAATTACCTAGGCGTATTAAGATATTAGTTTTTTTTTATGTGCCACCCCATTTTAATTAACTAAAATAAAAGTAAAAACTCTGTTGAAGTGTTACTGAAAAGCTTTTACCTACTCTATAGTAAATTGGATTTTAAGTCCTGTCTATGGGCATCGCTAACCGATGGCCTAGGGAAAGTTGATACGAACAATAAGATAGTATGAATTATTGGTGAAGGAGATGTTTCATTTTGGGCCACCACTATGTACAGTATATAGAAAAAAAGGAAAAAAATAATAGATTTGCATAAAAATACTACTAAATTAATTTGAATAAAAATACAAGTATGTAATAATTAATTATTTGAAACGTTTTTTAGTGAGATAACCCCTTTTAAAGGTAGCCATGACACTTTTTATGACGTTTGATTGGCGACTTTGACAGTTCTATTTTCGCGTTGTGTTTGTGTCGAGTGTTGATTTGAGTTGATTGTGTTTATTTAATGGGCCGTATGTTCGGAATTCATGTTTTGTTTTTTTCGCAATCATATGGTAGATAATATAGATACGATAGCCTTAGATATATGACACTTCAATCAAAAGTCACTGTCAAAATCTTATTTCCCTTATAACTGACCAGCATATTTATTAGTAGTTGTCTTGCACTCCTTGGCCGAGTTAAATTGAATCTGTATAAAAACTAAGCCAACATATAGGAAATTAACATTAAAAACAGTTAACTATAGCGTAACTATAGCTAGCATTAAGTGTAAAATCTCCTTTGAGAGCGTATGAAGCTTTTTCACATGTAGTACGAGCCCTTTAAGCCCCGCAAGTTGATATTGCGATTGGCGGCCATCTTGGTGACGTAGTCGAACTCGCAACGTCAGTACTGTTCGCAAGATCATCACGCGCTTTCGTGCTTACGCGCATCTAATACAGCTTTTTGTTTTTGTTATGCCATTTTATTGTTTTTCTTAAGTTTTGTTACCTGTTACCCGTAGAAATGAGTAAGAAATTAATTAGAATTAGAAAATAACTGGTTGGAAAAAAAACTTATAGATAGTAATAAAAAGATACTCGTTCCCTTGAAATTCGATAATGAAATGAAAGTTTATTTGTCAGAATATGGATGAGTAGGTATAAAGAGTGTATGTTTAATAAAATTATAAAATACAAATAAACCCATTACCTACCCTAGCTTAAAAACTTTGTGTTACGTATGAGAGCGAAGGACAAGTGAAACGCAAGACTGCTGTCAACGCACTGACATTTATTAAGGAATGACGGGTGGCGTAGCTACTGCATATAAGTAGCTACACATACCTATACAACATTTCCCCCCCTTTAAATAACAATATAGTTTTCCTTATAAGTAATGTTATACTAAAAAAACGGCTTATAATTAACCCTAGGAATGGGTCGTAACGCTTTGTCTGTCATTTCTGATCTATAACGAGCGTGCTCGGGCTCCGGCTGAGTAGCTTGCCCCCTCTCACCAGTGGGAGAAGCGTCGTGGAATTCTTCCTCGTCTCCTTCTGCTGAATCGGGTTCAGGGCGTGATGGTTCTGGTGGTAGCGTCACTTGATCACATTTTTTCTCCCCCACTTGGGTTTGCGCTTCACTGTCCTGAATCTCAGCGGATGACTCGTCATCACACGACATCAAGTCATATTCTGATGTTGCATTAGGTGTACCCACCGAGCTCGCTTGTATTTGACTGTTTACATCGTTGACCGTTCCTTTCATGGGTATAAGCTGATTTGTATGTTTTTTCAACTGTCGCAATGTTTGACTGTCCTTTACTAAATAAACAGTTTTCCCTATGCGTCTTATAACTACACCACTGTTCCAAGTGAATTTTTTATTTATATTATACACCTTATACATAATATTATCACCTGCCTTATAACATTGTTTATTTGTACCTCCGTAAGCTTTACTCTGCAAACACTGTTTGTGTTTCACTACATTAGTGAGAGTGTCGGATGATGGCGGTGGCGCGTCTTTATTCAACAAATCTAAGCGCGAACGAAGTTTACGACCAAACACCAATTGCGCTGGTGAAGAGCCTGTTGTAGTGTGAACCGAATTCCTATAATCTAATAAATATTTTAATAAATTTTTGTGTCTGTTGTCCGGGTTGTTACTCATAATTAAACACGAGTTTATTCCCTTTTTCACTACTTTCACATAGCTCTCCGCCTGACCATTACTAGCTGGGTGATAAGCAGGAGATGTTACATGCGATATTCCATTTAACTTGCAAAAATTGTTGAATTCTTCGGATACAAAAGATGTAGCATTATCACTGACCAACGTGTGTATCAAGCCAAACCTTGACATAAATTCATATAGTATGGCTATGACTACAGCCGAGGATGTGTTATTTACTTTGTAAACTTCGGGCCATTTGGAATGCGCGTCCACTAACACTAAATATGTCTGACCTTTGATTGGGCCGAGGAAATCAATGTGTACACGCCAAAAGGGCTGATGAGGGTGCGGCCACGCAGCAAGCGGTGCACGCGCCGGAGAAGGCCTGAGCTGAACGCAAATATTACAACTCGCGATCATTGTTTCGATAGCTTTATCGATTCCCGGATACCATACCCTACCACGCGCGTCAGCTTTACATTTTACTATGCCTAAATGTGACTGGTGAAGCTCGGACATTATTCTATTCCGCAGTACTTCTGGTATGACCACTTTGTGGCCACGCATGATTATACCATCTTCTACGGATAATTGGTTTTTACATAAAAAATAAGGGGATATACTAGGATCGGTTATTTTCCTTGGCCAACCATTTAAAATATATTTTACCACTTTAGCCAATTTTTTATCTTTTTGTGTTTCCACAAGTAATAAATCTCGTGTAATAGGCAAACTAGCGTCGACTACAAAATTGACATAAGTAGCCTTATCTTCAATTTCTGTTAATCCGCTCGCCGAGCGGCCCTTCGTGTCGTCGCTTATGCTCGCGCGGGATAAGTAATCAGCACAGTTATTACCACTACGTATGTATTCTATTGTATAGTTGTAACCACTCAAAAATATTGCATACCTCTGCAGCCTATTAGCCGACACTTCCGGTATGCCACGATGGGGCCCAAAAATACTGATGAGCGGTTTGTGATCAGTTCGGAGTGTAAACGGAACAGATCTACCATATAGATATTGGTGAAATCGGCGTACCCCAAATATGATGGCTGTTGCCTCCTTTTGTATCTGAGAATACCTGCGTTCAGCCGCGTTCAACGTACGTGAAGCATATGATACTGGGCGCTCCTCCCCGTTACTATCCACCTGCGACAACACAGCACCGAGTCCGCTCGGTGACGCGTCTACTGTTAAGATAACTTTCTTGGTTGTGTCAAAGTGCGCCAGAACCTGGTCCGATGCAAGAATTTTTTTAATTGTGTTAAATGCGTTTTGATGTTCCAAATCCCAAAGCCATTTACCATTCTTTTGAAGCAACCTATATAATGGGCTAAGAATAGATGATGCGTTTGGCACAAAATTTCGATAATAATTGACAAGTCCCAGAAATGATTGCAAGTTGCCAACATTTTTCGGGACTGGGGCCTTTAAAATGGCTATAACCTTTTGGGGCGATTTTTTCAACCCATGTTTATCTATTTTATAACCTAAATATTCTACTTCATCCTTAAAAAAATCACACTTGGATTTTTGAAGTCTAAGCCCAGCGTCCTGCAACCGTCGCAACACTTCATGTAATCTATTTACATGTACCTCTCTGGTCTCCCCCGTAACTAACACATCATCCAACATGCACAATACTCCATCCATGCCCGACAGCACGCTTCCCATAATTCGCTGAAATATAGCCGGTGCGCAAGCGAGGCCGAACACTAATCGAGTGTACATAAACAAACCTTTATGAGTATTGATGCATGTGATTTTTTGTGATTCATCATCCAAAATACACTGGGAATATGCTTGAGACAAGTCCAACTTACTGAACTGCTGTCCCCCGTGCAGCTTTGTAAACAATTCGTGCGCGGTAGGCAAAGGATATTGATCAACTAACAACTGCTTATTAATCGTTACTGAATAATCGGCACACAGACGTATCGAGCCATCACGCTTCAACACCGGCACTATAGGTGACGCATATTCTGAATACGAGACCGGTTTTAATATACCAGCACTTACCAAACGGTCGATCTCCATATCTATTTTATCGCGTAAAGCAAAAGCTATAGGCCGTGGTTTGAAAAAAATTGGTTTGGCATCTACCTTCAAATTTAATTTAATTTTGTGTTTATTGAATGCCCCAAGGTTATCTGAAAAAACACTGGGATACTTACTTTGTAACTGTTTACAAATGGTGCTTGAATAATCGCAATAATGTAATGGAAGCATTGTTAGTTTATATTTAGATATAAAATCCCTACCTAAAAGTGGAGGGCCTCCGTCGCGAATTACGTGTACATCTAATGTATGTTTAATGCCTGTGTAAGTAAAAGGCAACCGTACAACTCCTATGCATTCAATTTTATTTCCTGTATATGTAAATAAACGCTTGGTTGTGTTGATCAAAGGCACATCTTTAAATAGTTTTAAGTAGGTTTTCTCGGAAATCGCAGTAACAGCTGATCCGCTATCGATCTGAAACTTCAGTCGCACTCCTCGGACATTCACTACTTCAGTCATTGGTTCGCCGTCATAAGTACAAATATTGTAAAGCTTACCGTCATCGCCGTTAACATCAACACTCTCATTTGCAACATAGTTCATTTTTTTACACATACGGGCTAGATGGCCTTTCGTTTTACATTTCCTACACATATAGTTTGCGAAATGACACAACTCTTTTGCATGATTAGTATAACCACAGACCGCACACTTCACTTTTCCAATACGCCGAGGCCCGGCGCTCTGCGACTGATCGATTTTGAAGCACTGATCAGCTTCATGCGCCGGCGCGGGTGCAGGCGCCGCGCTGGCTGCGGCGGCGCGCGCGCTGCGCAGCCCCTCGGCCAGCTCCACGGCCTTACTCAGCGTGAGGCCCGCCAACTCCTGCACGTACATCTTTTCTTTTTCTACTCCCGGCAGCATACCCATGATGAACCGATCCCTTAACATTTCCTCGACGTTATTGAAGTTGCACTGCGACGTCAGGCCACGTAGCCTGGCAGCCCACTCCGAAGGACTTTCCGTGGGAAGTTGAACAGCGGCATAAAACCGATGGCGCTCGCTGAACCCAACCTGTTTCGGTGTGAAATGGGTATCCAGTAGTATGAGGATATCTTCGTATGGCACGTCCTGTACCTCTTTGGGCAGCGCAAGGTCGGCTGCGAGTTTGTACGTACCCTCGCTGAGTGCGCTGAGTAAAATCGCACGTCGTCTCACTCCCGCAGGGTCCTTCTCCTTGTTTATGTCATTTGCGATGAACCATTGCATCAACCTGCATTTGTACATACTCCAAGTATGTACATTATGGTCGAAATTTTGCAAAATTCCAAATGTAGAGGACATTTTTTTTTCTCTTTTGGTAAACACGTGGGTACTCGTCGCCAATGTTACGTATGAGAGCGAAGGACAAGTGAAACGCAAGACTGCTGTCAACGCACTGACATTTATTAAGGAATGACGGGTGGCGTAGCTACTGCATATAAGTAGCTACACATACCTATACAACACTTTGTATTAAAAATTTTTTAGCTAGCTTTCCCTTTATCCGATGGATGACGTCACACAGCTGTTATTGTGGCAAGGTTCCATCGCAATATCAACGTGCGGGGCTTATACATCTTATTAATGATCCATCAAGCAAGTCAAGTCAAAGGCTTTGGTTTTTTTTATAAGTTATAAACTAGCGCTTGACCGCAATCCCGCCTGATGATAAGCAGTGATGCGATCATTGATGGTAAAGCGCGCTAGTTTATTAAGAGCCTATTCACTCTAGCCTTGAAGACACTCAAATTGCAATGTGATTTTGAAAAACACCGTCGCTGGCAAATTGTTCCAGTCCCTCGATGTACGCGGTATAAAAGAGGAACCGAAACGTTTCGTCCGGTTCGCAGTGGTGCCAACAACGTAAGGGTGGAACTCGCAATACGAAGGGTCGTCCGATGGTGGAACGGAGATGGGGGAATTAAATCATGCAATTCCCTTGCACACTCACCAGAATGCATCCTATAGAAGACCGAAAAGCTGGCTACTTTACGCCTGTGCTCCAGGCTTTGGAGACCGTTGTGAGTTAAGTCTGGGTCGCCAATCAGCCTCTTCGCACGCCTCTCCACTGAATCCAAAGTAGCCAGGTGACATTTCGCAGCACCGGCCCAAATGTGGCTGCAGTACTCCACACACGAGCGGACCTGTGCTTTGTACAACATTAGAAGCTGCCTTGATGTGAAGTACTGTCGGACCTCTGCGATGACGCCAAGTTTTCTGGCAGCCACCTTGGCCTTGGACTCAATGAACCGCCCAAAGTTTAGGTTCGAGGAAATCTCAACTCCCAAAAGCTGAAGGCGGTCGGTGCACTCCAAGGATACATTCTGAAAGTAGGAGCCAAGGCGAACGGGCTCCTTTTGGCGGTGAAAAGACACGCCTGTGTTTTGGCGGCATTGAATGCTACAAGATTGGCTTTGCCCCATTCGGAGACTGCCTGTAGTGCAGCACTCGTACGCTCTACCATAGCCTCTCTTTCGGACCGGATTGTTTCCTTACTAGCCCGAGCTTCCGGCAGGTATCTCTCCACAACTGTGCTGTCATTTGTATACCCATAGATACCGGGCATCAGCAGATCGTTAATATGTTGCGAGAACAGAGTTACAGAGAGAACAGACCCCTGAGGAACACCGGCATTGGTCGACATGGGCTCCGATGAGCATCTGTCGACAACAACTCGGAGGGACCGTTAAGTCAGGAAGTCTTTTACCCAGCCAGTCAGGCCAGCGGAAACGCCGTATGCTGGAAGCTTACTCAAAAGGCCAGCGTGCCATACCCGGTCGAAGGCCTTCGAGACATCAAGGGAGACGGCAATCGCTTCCCCATTTCTCTCGAGGGCCCCGCCCCACAAGTGAGTGGCATACACTAGTAGGTCCCCAGTTGACCGATTGCGCCGAAAACCGTACTGTCGGTCACTGAGGAGATCGTTACCTTCCAGGTAAGCCAAGAGGCGCGAGTTCAATACACGCCCCATAATTGCAGAGTATGGAGGTTACCGAAATCGGCCGATAGTTGGTAGGATCGGCACGACTACCCTTTTTGGGCACGGGCTGCACGTTGGCAAGCTTTCCAGGACTTGGGCACTATACCAGTACCAAATGAGAGGCGATACAGGCGCGTCAATACAGGAGACAACTCGGGCGCACATGCCTTAAGAACAATCGCTGGTATACCATCCGGACCACTAGCCTTATTCACGTCCAGACGACACAGTACTCTCAGAACCTCCTTGTTTCTAATGCGAACCTCAGGCATTGAAGCTCCGCAATGAGGTAAATTAGGTGGAGCAGCACTGCCAGTATCAAGACGCGAACTATGGGCAAAGAGAGATGCAAAGAGACCTGCTTTCTCTCTCGCCGTATGAGCCAGTGTTCCATCAGGCCTAACCAGAGGATGCAGTGTGGGCCGACAGAAGTTCGGCGACCCTTGCCAAATCGGCTCGACCGATTTAGCAAGGGACCAAAAAGATCTACTACCGGATGACTGCGCAGATAACTTGTTAGTTGTTACCAATATGGGTAATACGGTCCAAGCGAGCCCTCTTAAGCGCCTTTTTGTAGGACTTGGCAGCACGGTTAAAGGCTCTCTTCTTTGAGCTTAGATCCGGAGCTCTGTGGTCACGAGCGTCAACCCAGGTGAGAAATGCCGCGTGCTTAAGCTGTTCAGCTTGGACACAATCGGCATTGAACCATGGGCGAGCTGAGCCACTGACGGGCACGTCGCTGAAGGGGATAAAATACTCCATAGCTTGACGCACCACATCGGTTATAGCGTCCGCACAGCTCGACGGATTGTCAGAAGAGAAGCAGACCTGCTGCCAAGGATAAGACGCAAAGAAGTGGCGCATCTCACCCCAATCTGCTGACTTGTATCGCCACAATCTCCGCTCACCACGAGAGTCATGATCTGGAGGGAAGAAGGACGACACAGACTTCACCAGACAGTGGTCTGAAGTTCCCAACGGTGAGGAAACTGTTACAACACATCTGTCCGGATCAGTGGTCAGCAGAAGGTCCAGACAGTTGGCAGTATGACCAGCTACATCAGGCACCCCAGTCGCTTGTCCCACCAGCTGGGAAAGGCCCATTGATAGCGCAAAGTTACGCGCTTCTCTCCCAGCGTGGTCGGTCCTCTGGTATGGGAAAAGCCAGTGCCGATGCAGCACATTGTCAACAGCTTCACTGAGTTGGTCAAATAGTCGAGTTGTCTCCTGGTCACAGCTGTAGACAATTTTGTCCACACCAGTGTCAACCAACAGCCATAAGGTTGATAGATGAGGGTCTTCGAGGTGACGGAGACGCCGACAACAGATGTCATTACGGACATACACACAGACGCACGCTGCTCCAAAGAGTATCCCGGGTAGTTGAGGTATGCCGCATCAGACGGACATCTGATCTGGGTCTCCGTCAAGAAAAGTAGGTGAGGCTTTTCAGACTCAAGGTGGTGGTGGACTGCATCGATATTGGAGTGCAGACCTCGAATGTTTGAGAGGTGCACTTTAAACGAGAGGACGTGCGACCGCTGTGTACACCTACTTTTCTTATTTGTACTTTTCATTTTGTTTTAAATTGAGTGAAGCAATGTTAAACCCAACAACACTACCAACGATGCCGCGCCAGAGGGAGATTGATCTGGAGACTGCGGGGACGCCCGAACCCCCCCAGGGATCGCCATCGGGTCCTCTCGTCCGGTCGCCAACCGGCACGATGGGGCCACCCTGGGATTTTTCGCAGTTGGCGGGGCAGCCTTTCGTGTGTGGCTGGCACACTACTTGGGCCCCTAACTACCTGCGGTCGGCCAGCGGAGCACCGCACTATGGGAAAATTGCGTATGTTTCGTCTCAAAACTCCGTATCTCAGTTATTTCAAAACTAAATGATCTGTAATTTTGCACATATACGTGAATGTATAAGGTTTAAAAGAAAAAATAATAATTTTGAAAATTATGTTTATTAATTTATTAAAAAAAAAA
Source organism: Sesamia nonagrioides (assembly GCA_017933935.1). Taxonomy (NCBI): domain Eukaryota; kingdom Metazoa; phylum Arthropoda; class Insecta; order Lepidoptera; family Noctuidae; genus Sesamia; species Sesamia nonagrioides. The sequence goes on from JADWQK010001704.1 coordinate 14,198, forward strand.
AAAAAATACATGCATTTATAAGAAAATATACTTTTTTTTAAATTTACTTACATAAAATAGAATTAAATATCATTGTATAAACAGTGTCTAACGAGAAAAAAATAATGTACAAAATTCAACAATCACCTACAGATTTTCGTTGACAGCAAGAAGGGACTTGGCTTCATCGAAAAGTTCTTTCGATATTGTTTCTGAGGTATTTCTCAAACTTGATATATATGGATCAGAAGTGTACAATAAGGTATGGAACACGTCTGTATTGGTAGCCGCTCTTTGAACATTTTCTAGAATGATGAAGTCTAAACTTTTTGTAATCCTTGTTGCGGGATTCTTGAGCGTCTTCGGACAATTGTCCGATAGGTAATATAGCATAGTACTCAATGATTTTTTCTCCGTGAATAAGTATTTTATGTACGGAGGAAGGCATATAATACTAATTATAATTATTTAGGTACAGTTGGGCGGTACTATATGCGTATTCACCGAACTTTTTTGAATCAATAGCCATTCCAGATGACATAGTTTGTAGTATAATGTACATTCGTTTTATAAGTTCTACGTCTACACCTGTAATGTCTGCAGAGCAAGAGTAATTCTGAAAAAATCTCCGAGCTGTGTTGCCGTCATTACTATTTCCAGTGCCTTGTCGAGGTTTATCGATATGCAGTCCCATTTCCTCCCTAAACCGCTTTTGTACCAGTTTTTTCTTTCGTCTTTGTTTTTTTTATTTTCTGGTGTAGTGGTGACCACTTTTGGAAAGACAAGTTATAGGAAATGT
>JADWQK010002553.1:0-10670 GCA_017933935.1 Sesamia nonagrioides
TACCTACAACAAGGCTCAAGAAAATAGGTGGCTCTTTGTAGTGTTATTTTATTAACCTACATATACTTACTTCTTCATACTCATATATCATTCATTTCTGCAGGTCATAATACGCATTCCAGTATTATGAGGCGCTGTTCTGATAATTTTACTACACCAAGACTCATTCTGCTTACAGACACGGTCCTCAACTTCAAGCCTAAGTTTCGGCGACTTGGCGATAACTGGGCGTAAGAAGTTGTACCGGTGCTGTGCCGTATTCATTTTTCCTACACAACACAACGCTATAATTTAATATGTAGTTATATTTACATATTTACAATAATATTTTCATTGTTATGACAGTTTTTGACAACGCTGTTGATTATGTCTCTATGACAACCTTTTTTCTTCTAAATTCTTAACTGCCCGCTATCTTTCTATCGGATTTGTTATGCCGAACTCCTTTACGGTATTTTAAATTACTTTTAAATATTCAAATATTCAAAATTTTGTGGAATGCTGTTCTGCGAGGTTTCTTAGGACGCCCTCGCAGAACGTTGACAGTTTTTGAGTTCAGCTTGAGTCGCGGCCTGGTGCTTACATGTGTTTACTAGTATATTTATAGAGTGCTTTATCTCTGCAGAGCCCTCCTAGGGTTACCCTCTCCCTCGCGGAGAGGGGACCCTCCTATCGTGCTGCTGCCGGCTCTCCGTTGCAGGGGCCGGTCCTGCTGTATTTCTGCTGCCTGGTACTGTCTCTGTTGGCGGCGCCACCGCCTCTGATGGCTGCGCCGCTGCTGTAGCCGGACCTCTGCCGCGGGAGCCGCTTTTCGCTGCAGTCTTTGGATCTCCGCTGCTGTTGTCGGCCCTCTCGGCCGCCCCGCTCCTCTACAACTCTTCTGCGACCCTCAACCGCCTGCCTACAGCTGTCGCCGGCCCTCAGCCGCTGGGCTTCAGCCGCCGAGCCTCTGCGCTGGCCCTCTTCGCTGACCCTCAACCGCCTGTCTTCAGCCGCCGGGCATCTGCGCCGGCCCTCTTCACCCACCTTCAGCCGCCGGGCCCTCTGCGCGGCCCTCCGCCGCCGAGGCCGTTACTTGAAGCTTTACTTTTTATATTATATAGTGTACCTTTTTATATTTTTACTTGTACTTCACCTTCATTCATCATTTTTATACTTTTATTTTTATTTGCTTTTATTATATTTAATAAATTCTTTGTGTCCCTCCTCCCTCTCTTTTACTGTCTAATGCGACAGTTTGGCGCCCAATTCGCTCTTACCCACTCCCTTCTCTCTAAATTCCAAAAAACACTTCATCTAGTGTCTCAATTCTTTGGCTTAACATTTTGGCATTTATCTCACACTTTCTCATACTAACCTTTCTTTCTATCCTTACAGGAAATTTCTAATATTTTATTTTTCTTTTCACAGCGTTGTTTCTACTGTCTAACACACTAATTATTCTAATTCTCCACAGCTTCACCTACACCTTCATTTCAGCTTCACCTATTTATGTAAATATGTATATACCTAATTTTATTCTTCAACTATGTATATATTGTACATATTTCTTCACCTTGAGATGGCTCTAAACCATCTCAAGTTCTACCTTCTCTCAACTATTGGCTCTACAGCCATAGTTGATGTCTTCATGGAGCGGTTTGCTTCACCCTTTTCTTCATCCTTTAAATGTCTTTTTTTTCCATGTCTGGAGCGGCTGACAACTCCGTAAATAAGCCTTATCGTCATTTTAAAACTCACTTCTATGAGTGGCAGTCATTAATTGTGAACTCCACCCATACCTGTATGAAGAAGATTGCTTGTCAGAGATAGTATGAATGGGTGAATGGGGATGTCTGAATCTGTGAAGTGAAGTTTTACGGTCCCTTTAGGAATTCATAATCAAAATTTTCTCCAGGTGAAAATTTTTCCAGGGTCGGGGGGAAAATGTAGTGTTATTTTATTAACCTACATATACTTACTTCTTCATACTCATATATCATTCATTTCTGCAGGTCATAATACGCATTCCAGTATTATGAGGCGCTGTTCTGATAATATTTTACTACACCAAGACTCATTATTCTGCTTACAGACACGGTCCTAAACTTCAAGCCTAAGTTTCGGCGACTTGGCGATAACTAGGCGTAAGAAGTTGTACCTGTGCTGTACCGTATTCATTTTTCCTACACAACATAACGCTATAATTTAAATATTTACATATTTACAATAACATTTTCATTGTTATGACAGTTTTTGACAACGCTGTTGATTATGTCTCTATGACAACCCTTTTTCTTCTAAATTCTTAACTGCCCGCTATCTTTCTATCAGATTTGTTATGCCGAACTCCTTTACGGTATTTTATATTACTTTTAAATATTCAAATATTCAAAATTTTGTGGAATGCTGTTCTGCGAGGTTTCTTAGGACGCCCTCGCAGAACGTTGACAGTTTTTGAGTTCAGCTTGAGTCGCGGCCTGGTGCTTACATGTGTTTACTAGTATATTTATAGAGTGCTTTATCTCTGCAGAGCCCTCCTAGGGTTACCCTCTCCCTCGCGGAGAGGGGACCCTCCTATCGTGCTGCTGCCGGCTCTCCGTTGCAGGGGCCGGTCCTGCTGTATTTCTGCTGCCTGGTACTGTCTCTGTTGGCGGCGCCACCGCCTCTGATGGCGGCGCCGCTGCTGTAGCCGGACCTCTGCCGCGGGAGCCGCTTTTCGCTGCAGTCTTTGGATCTCCGCTGCTGTTGTCGGCCCTCTCGGCCGCCCCGCTCCTCTACAACTCTTCTGCGACCCTCAGCCGCCTGCCTACAGCTGTCGCCGGCCCTCAGCCGCTGGGCTTCAGCCGCCGAGCCTCTGCGCCGGCCCTCTTCGCTGGCCCTCAACCGCCTGTCTTCAGCCGCCGGGCATCTGCGCCGGCCCTCTTCACCCACCTCCAGCCGCCGGGCCCTCTGCGCGGCCCTCCGCCGCCGAGGCCGCTACTTGAAGCTTTACTTTTTATATTATATAGTGTACCTTTTTATATTTTTACTTGTACTTCACCTTCATTCATCATTTTTATACTTTTATTTTTATTTGCTTTTATTTTATTTATTAAATTCTTTGTGTCCCTCCTCCCTCTCTTTTACTGTCTAACGCGACATCTTTCAGATGCCAATGTATACATTTTTACAATGGACTTCCAGAGGTGGTTCAAGATCTGAGCCTGAATAAATTCACATCCTTCATTAAACGTAAGTTGTGTCAGAAAGCATTTTATAGTGTGAAGGACTATATTGAGGACAAAAAGGCTTGGGCTTGAGCTGCGTCCGATTTCTATACAATGATTGTTCTTTGATTTTTCCTCTTGTAGTTTTAATATGTAATTGTTTATGTTATTTATTCAAAGCCTGTATTACACACTATGTAGCCAAGCATATTGTACGTTACGGAATTGTATCGCTGACAGAGGAGTTCGGCACTTGTGCAGCTGCAGCTGCACAGGAGTTAAACTTTCCACAGATTCAGGAACACTGTTGGAGCTGCTGAACCTTGGACAAAACTATCTTAGCATTGTGTAGATTCAATTTCTTAGTATTGTATAATTGCATGGCAAACGTGTGAGCACAATGTACGAATGTGCTGTAAGGCATTTTTTTGTTGGGTTAGTCTTTTTATTGACTTGATAGTGCTCTGGCTGTTGAGAGTATGTCATGCTCACTCAAATGTCTCGCTGATGGTGGCGTGTGTGTTGGGTCATTAGGTTCCCTTCAATATGGTTGGGCTGAATGATGCTGATCCATTCGTCATGTTCGTGAACGGACGCCGTCGGAGGGGACTGGTCATCTCTTAGCTGCCACGGCGTATTTTAATTTCTGAATTGATTTTTGTGTGTTTTCCACAATGGACGCTCTCGGCGTACAATTTATTTCTGCATCGTTCTCACACGGTTGATTTCAACATGAATGATGTAATCAAATATTTGTAACAATAGCTTGAAAATTTAAAGAGTGTCCATGGAGTTTCTTGCCCGTTCTTCTCCATAGGTACCTACTCTTTGGAATGGGCGACTAGCTTCATCTTATTGACTGACCGACCTTCTGACAATTCAAAAGTGCCTGTAACTGGTTTATTTGAAATAAATGCTTTGATTTTGATTTTTGATTTTGACAGCACATCAAGCTCCTACAATCTGTCAAATTTCTTTATTACAGTTTCAACTTTATCGCTAAAGCATTAAGGCTCAAGGTTCATCACTACATATCGACGGCGAAAGGCAATCATATCTAAGCGACAAAATTCGTAAATTGAGTTATATACACCAAACGACGCAGAAAATCTGGCCGGTTCGAATGGTGTATATAGCACAATTGATTTTGTCGCTTAGAATGCTAAACCCCTTTGTATGATTAAATCTTTAAAACCCCGCAACGGATATTGATGCGATTTTTTTAATAGAGTGATTAAAGAGGAAATTTCATATGTATAATAACATCCATTAAATGGTTTATAATAATAATGAATATAGAAAATATAGTTAAAATAGATCTATATTGCTCTTTACAGTATATGATTTAAATGAATATTTTCGAAGATATTACAGATTCCAAAATTGCGGGCAGAAGCAGCTAGCCGGGGCGGCAGGAGCGCCGGCGGGCCGCTATGTTTTTTATACGTTTACAGTTTTTCTGTAGTGTATTAGTATCAGCTTTTCACCCGTGCGAAGCCGGGGCGGGTCGCTAGTTGGGAATATTTGACATTTTTTATTTCATATTAATTTTTTTCGGGTAGCTTGACCTGCTGTCAACCTATCTGGTAGGAAAGTTTTCTTTAGATCCAACCTCTACAAATGACTCGTATTTTCTCTAAACCATCTTCTGTATCATCATCATCATCATCTCAGCGTTAATCCCAGTCGCATCCGAAGCTTTTTCTGCTTTGGAGTCTGAGGTCCGCTTTACCAGTCTAACTGCTGATTTTGGCTAAACTTCGATATTTTCCGTGAAGCGACTGCCGTCTGACCTCCACAACCCGAAGGCGATATCGAAGCATTGTAGTTAGACCAATTGTTGGACTTTTGAGGGCTCCAACGACCCGTAACGACTGCCATTAGATGTTCGTGTGACAACCGGGACCAACGTCTTAACGTGCTTTCCGAGGCACGACTAGACCATTGCAAATATTCATATGCATCCATACAAATATTTGCACAGCGCGGGGATCGAACCCGCCTCCTTACAACGGCCGCGTTCGCTACCGCTACGCCACGGAGGCTGTCGCCAAACCATCTTCTGTATCACTCTTACATAAATGCACCAGCATCAAACAAAGAATACAGATCGATACTAGAGTTCGAATCTCTAGTGTCGGTCAGGCTCGTCACCGGGCCGCGTTTACGGCACGGATCTTGATTCATTCATGAATGTGCTGCGGATGTCGAGGGTGCAAACAAAGTCGAAGTGTTCACACCTGCTTTTTGGCAAGTTTTGCTGTAGAGGAAAAGTTATGAATATATGCAAAGGTTGTTTGGAATAAATGTTAATAAGACAGGATTTTGGTTTGTCTGCTGAATAAGCAGCAACAGCTGAATGTAAATTTGGGACTTTTGCTGTTTTATTTTTCCGTGTACGGACGACAGCTGGTCAAGATACCTGAAACTGTCAAACATTCCCAATCAACCTTAAGCCTTAATTCTTTAGAGATAAAGTTGAAAATCTAATAAAGAATGGCTTATGTTTAACTTACCACCAGATATAGTAACAAATAGCAGCCAAAAATAGTAAATGATCACCAAAATGAAACTCGCATTTTAATGTAAAATTATAACCAAAGTTTTAACACTTTGCTATCCTATTTAAGTAAAATGACTCCAAGTAAATCATGAGTAACCCCAAAATAGTAAATGATCACCAAAATTATACCAGCGTTTTAATATAAAATCATAACCAAAGTTTTTAAATTCTGCTATACAATAAATCATTGTTATCCCAAAAGTAGTAAATGATCACCAAAATTATACCAGCGTTTTAATTGGCGCTTCGCCGGCCGCTGCCGCGGCACGCTCGCAAACCATCTTCTGTATCACTCTTACATAAATGCACCAGCATCAAACAAAGAATACAGATCGATACTAGAGTTCGAATCTCTAGTGTCGGTCAGGCTCGTCACCGGGCCGCGTTTACGGCACGGATCTTGATTCATTCATGAATGTGCTGCGGATGTCGAGGGTGCAAACAAAGTCGAAGTGTTCACACCTGCTTTTTGGCAAGTTTTGCTGTAGAGGAAAAGTTATGAATATATGCAAAGGTTGTTTGGAATAAATGTTAATAAGACAGGATTTTGGTTTGTCTGCTGAATAAGCAGCAACAGCTGAATGTAAATTTGGGACTTTTGCTGTTTTATTTTTCCGTGTACGGACGACAGCTGGTCAAGATACCTGAAACTGTCAAACATTCCCAATCAACCTTAAGCCTTAATTCTTTAGAGATAAAGTTGAAAATCTAATAAAGAATGGCTTATGTTTAACTTACCACCAGATATAGTAACAAATAGCAGCCAAAAATAGTAAATGATCACCAAAATGAAACTCGCATTTTAATGTAAAATTATAACCAAAGTTTTAACACTTTGCTATCCTATTTAAGTAAAATGACTCCAAGTAAATCATGAGTAACCCCAAAATAGTAAATGATCACCAAAATTATACCAGCGTTTTAATATAAAATCATAACCAAAGTTTTTAAATTCTGCTATACAATAAATCATTGTTATCCCAAAAGTAGTAAATGATCACCAAAATTATACCAGCGTTTTAATTGGCGCTTCGCCGGCCGCTGCCGCGGCACGCTCGCTACACTCGCTCGGCTCGCGCGCTGTTTTGGTCACAGTTCTAACCTAACCTATGGGTGGACAAACGATGACTGACGTGTCATTTTATGTTTCGTTTTCTGATTTTATGGCAATCACAGTGATTTATTTAGGCAAAAATAATACATTAATTTGGTCGTCAAGATTTGGTGATCATTTACTAAATTTGATGGTCGAATACAATTTAAAGTGGAGTCGTGACTAAAATAGCTGGTACTATTGTATTTTTAGACTTTATTTTTCTGGTGTTAAGTAGATATTTTTGGTTACAAAACTAAGGGTATCAAAGCATTTTATGGTGGTCATTATATTTATCCCCATTAAGATTAAGACAGATTGTAGTACCTTGATGTGCCTTGAGAATATTGAACACTTTATTTTCAAATAAAAAGACGTTGCCCCACACGAGTAATTACTCCTGTATCGTAGGTGTGTTTACAAATATTAAATCTCATACGTACATATACACAAACAATTAGACCCGGAACAACTACCTGTAGACCATACAAATATTTGTTCTGTGAGGGAGTCGAAATCACAACACGCAGCACAGCAGTCGATCGCTTAGCCACCGCACTAACTGTGTCATCAAAAAACACTTTATGTCAGTTTAATATGTATAATGCTTTATTAAAACTTTTGAACAACTCAGTAGATATCATCGTTCGTTGTGTTGTTGGGTTCTTGACCATCACCTCGCTCAACTGCCGTCTTCTATAATAGGCTCTTAATAAATGGCACGCTACCATCATCGGTGCATCACTGCTGCATCAGGCGGGATTGCAGTCAAGCACTAGTTTATAATCCATACTAATATTATAAATGCGAAAGTAACTCTGTCTGTCTGTCTGTCTGTCTGTCTGTCTGTCTGTCTGTCTGTTACGCTTTCCCGCCTAAACCTCTCAACCGATATTGATGAAATTTGGCACAGACAATCTTTGGACCCTGAGAAAAAACATAGGCTACCTGTTATCCCGGAAAAATTTGATGTTCCAGAGGGAAATCTAAAAAGCGCGATATAACCGAACACCACGCGGGCGAAGACGCGGGCGGAAAGCACACAATCTTTAGACCCTGAGAAAGCACATAGGTTACCTTTTATCCTGGAAAAATTTGATGTTCCCGAGGGAAATCTAAAAAGCGCGATATAACCGAAATTTACGCGGGCGAAGCCGCGGGCGGAAAGCTAGTTAGGTATATATATATAAAGAAGATTAAAGTTTATTACAGGTTTTCCCATTAAATTATGGTAGAAATGTTTATAAAATGTATAGTTTTTATCATGTACACCATATTAATTATAGAACATTAATAAGATTTTATAAAGGGTAACACAACGGGCGGTCTTATCGCTAAGAGCGATCTTTTACAGACAACCTTCCTGTTCAATCCTGTTTCAATGAAAATTCTTTAAACGAAATATTTTATAAAGTGTGAGAATATAATTTCAAAGTATGTGGTCAAAGCGGCCGGCAGGTGGCTGGGAGGCTCATTACCTCCGCTAGGGGGCGCGGAAGGGGGATGTGACGTCATTCGCCATGTCGCATTGCCGTGTTGCCTTTGCCGTGCCATGTCGCTTGCCGTACGAAGTAGGTATGTAGTTTATTCATAGTTGGAGGAGTGTTAAAATTAATAGAAATGTTATGTGATAAGGTATAAAAGATGATATTTTTAATATTTTAAGTTATTGTTTACACAAGTAGAATAAGATTTTTTTCTTTTTTGTTACACGAGTTTAGTTTATTTTTTACTAGCTTTTTATAGTTTTTTGTTCAAAGTGAACTCAAGAACATAAAATATAATTTAATGGAAGCTTTAAATAATATATTTATAGTGCGAAACAGGCGGTTCAAACGAACGCGAGTATTTGAAACTGTTAGCTAATAAAACACGCGACGGGAAATAAACTCGTATCATCATACAGTACCTAAATATTGCAATTTGCAACGATATTTACACTGCAAAAATAAAATGTTACAGCGTAAATAAAAAACCATTTTCGACACTAGCAACTTTTTTAATCATAGAAAGGAGGTCGCATGTATTTAAGTGATCTTTTTTTAGTGTTTGCGTAATTCAAAATTGGAACTTCTACGGAAACAGTAATTTGGGTTGGGTTAACATAAAATGTTATAAATATATTTCAAACTAATTTAATATTAAGATTATGGATTAAAGTAACATTCACAAATTGCGTTGACGGTCCTCTTGAATACAAATTAAGAGAGTGACGCAAAAGAAGGGACAACGTTAGGACTGAATAAAAGTTGCGGTCTTTTTAGCATAATCGAGAAAAAATATTACCATAAACCCGCGTAAATTGCTTTTCAATAAAAGGGAAATAGTAAACAGTGTTCTCTCAGTTTGTTATGCCATTAGGAATGGCGGGAATAGCCATCACGATGAGATTATTGCCGTCTTGGTCGTGGAAGGAAAATGAAATCGTTTCGTGTCAAAGCGCTCCGGGAGGGCCAACCTAAATTGCAGTGGCTACCAGGGGTGCTAACCCAATGCCTATTGCTTTTGAATAATTTTTATAGGTGACTTTTCCCATCAATTTTATTACTGGAAAACTTTTTAATAGCGGGATTAAAACGTTTTGTCAGAAACTCATACAAACAAGAGTGTTAGTTTAGAACGTAATAAATAGCATGGAAAAAGTTTCAATTACGGTCGTTTAAATGCCATAAATTCCGCATTTAATTTATAATGTTTTTGACATTGATATAATATTAAACTAAGGTAAATAAGTCACTAGCGCACTGAAAATGAAGCGTACAAAAGGAGGTAAGTCCAGCAAGTCGCTTTAGTTTTCGTCGATTCTATTTAAGCGCAAACGACAAACACTAGCCATCTTTTCCTTCTCTATGCTTTAGATTGCGCCCCATCTCACTCACACTGTGCCAACGTGTGAAATGTACGCAGAATAAAAAAATTGCATGTGTGTGCTGCTGCTCCAATCGGCACATTTATTTTGGTTAATTTGTTAGAGCATATCATATCTGTTTAATATTATATCAATGGTTTTTGATGCTCAAATGGTTTTGAATAAAGTGCTTTGAAACAAAACGGTTTATTGTCTTCTTTTTAGTGTTGCGATAACAAAAACAACATGAACAAATGTATGCTATCGTCTGCTGATCATCATCATCATAATCATTTCAGCCGCAAGACGTCCACTGCTGGACAGGCCTCCCCCACGGATCTGCACGACGACCGCTCTTGCGCATCCCGCATACAGCGGTTTCCCGCGACCTTCACCAGGTCGTCTAATCCACTGGTCTAATCCGCTGGGGACAGGTCTCCTCTAATACATAGAAGGATTGAGCTTAATCACCACGCTTGCTCAATGCGGGTTGGCGATTTCAGATTTTTAAAGTCCAGGTTTCCTTAAGAGCCGAGATGTGGACACTGACGGTCAGACTAGTTCATAAGTACTATAGGATGCATTTTGGGGAGTGTGCGAGGGAATTGCATGATTTAATTCCCCCGTCATCGTTCCACCATCGGCCGACCCGTCGTCGTACGGCAAGTTTCCACCCTTACGTTGTTAACACCACTACGATCCGGACGAAGCGTTTCGCCTCCTCCTTTATACCGCGTACATCGCGGGACTGGAACAATTTGCCAGTGGCAGTGTTTCCATCGGACTACAATTTGAGTGTCTTCAAGGCTAGAGTGAATAGGCTCTTAAGAAACTGAGTGCGCTTTACCATCAACGGTGCGTCACTGCTTACCATCAGGCAGGATTGCAGTCGAGCACTAGTTTATAATTATAAAAAAAAACTATAGCCATAGTCAACACTAGTCAAAAAGCTAGGTGAAGTGAATATGAGCAGTCATC
>JADWQK010002065.1:0-14001 GCA_017933935.1 Sesamia nonagrioides
GGACACACCGGATCCTTCCATGAAAACTTTTCTGAAAAATCGTCGAATACTTATAATTTTTTTTGTACTTGACAGCATTGTAAAAATTTTCTTATTGCTATATCTGATTGGAACATTTCTTATTATGCCTGTAATTTCCGTGCATGATGCAGGAATGCTTGCTTTAAGATTGTTCTCTTGAAGAAAAGTTTTATTTTGCAATAAAGCATTGGCTAAGTTTGGTTTTTCAAAATAAACTCCTATTTTGAATTTATTTAACGATCGCAAATATTTTACTCCCTTGATGAAGCGTCGAAGACAGTTGGATAGTGATGCTAAATCACGTGTTCCTATGGGACGTTGGGGGTCAGCAGACTCCGCAAAGACTACATATTCATTATACAAACAGTCCTCCTGGTACAGCCGGGTGTAATCAGTGACATAATAAGGACGAAAAGAGTTCTCCTCCCCGTCTTCGTCGGTATCTGAGGATGAGGTCGAATCAGGTAATGCACAATCAGCTTCTTCTTTGTCAGGATCTGGTTTTTTTCGTTTCTTCCCTGCCTTACTCCTCCCCATTTTCAATAATTATTTAACCACTGAAAGAACAATTTTAAGTGCTCTGTCTTAAATAAAAATAACGCAAAACGTAATTAATTAAAATAAAATTTAAATAAAGCGCCCTTGAAATTTGAGCGTTCCCGCGCTTTTTTTCGTGACAGTCCATACCGCAGACAGTTTAGATGCGATTAAAAAACGCATGGCGCCTAAAAATACGACGATTTACGTCAAGACTAATTTGACAGTACCAAACTAATATTATCCATACACTAATATTATAAATGCGAAAGTAACTCTGTCTGTCTGTCTGTTACGCTTTCCCGCTTAAACCACTCAACCGATTTTGATGAAATTTGGCACAGACAATCTTTGGACCCTGAGAAAGAACATATGCTACCTTTTATCCCGGAAAAATAAGATGTTCCTGAGAGAAATCTAAAAAGCGCGATATAACCGAACTCCACGCGGGCGAAGCCGCGGGCAGAAAGCTAGTCTTCTATAATTTTCTTAATGAAATAGATAGAAAAAAATGCACTAAACTTGAAAATAGTTTACATTGTGAACAGCGGAATCGGCGCCAATGTCGACGTTTTATTGTCAATAAATTTCAATCTGTGTGGTTTTTTCCTCAAAAGACCATCTCCGTCAAAAATCAAATCAAAGTCTTGCCGCCAAGCGATTCGTCGTGTTCCGGCATGATGTCTGGTGAAGCTGTACCACAGTAGACAGAGAACAGTAGATTATCTAAGGCCGCCCGCAGAGTTATTTGCCTACTCTTGCGTTGAACCCTAGGGTTGTCACTTTGATCTAAATTTATGGAATAAAAAGCATATTATGATTGAATATTTTACCAATTTATAAATTTAGTAAAAATAAAAAGCCTTTATTCACATAACATTTATTATATTAAGTTACAAATTTGATACCGACAAAATTTTTAAGACTAGGTACTTAAGTGTAACACTAAATTATATTCTAAAGCTCGTAAAGAATGATAAATTTTAAGTGATGTGTGATATGGGAAATCGATATAACTGGTTCTTATCAGAGAAGATTGTAAGTGATGAGTACTTAAATGTAACACTAACACAATAATATTCACAAGCTTATAACTAATGCTTAAATGATATAAAACATGAGAACATAAACAATAAATATGTAGTTCTTATGAAAAAGTAGACATTAGTAAAGCTAAGATTATGTATGGGTAGCGACTATTTAACAAATGATACCTTACTTTAATAAAACCGCAAAACCCTTTTTAGCCTCATTAGTTTCTGAGGTACAATTATAATGATTGTTTATATGGGTACTGTGTAATGTTTGTTTATATAATCGGATAGCATCAGCTAGCTCAAATGCAACAAAGGCGCCGCGCGCTAATAAGAGCACCTCGCGTTGCTGTTGTCGACGCGCGCGTCGGAGGGATTAAAGGTTATAATGTTATAACTAAAATTCTACGCAACCCTAAGCGTCAGTCGGTCACATTTTACTATAATTTTATTAACTTAATATTATGATTAAGACGCCATATTTGGATCAAACAACACATAAGACAATAGAAAAAAATTAATAGTCATTTGCAATATTGATTATTGTGAAATTGCCCTTATTACACTATACGTGACAAATACGTTTACTTAAAAGATATTTCGTACTCAATACTCTGTTTTATAGTAAAACTGGGCCTCTTAAAATAAACATAACTTTAAGCGTAGTATTCAGGAAGTAAATCTGAGAATACAATTATATGGAAAAATGCGACTCGGGTACGCTCTTAATAAAACAAATAAACTGTGAAACAAACAATACATTTTCTAATAAGATTTAAGTTGTACTTACATTTCTGGTTCAGTAGGAAGTATGAAGAATGAAAAGTCCGGATTTGCGAAATCATTATTGAGGCACCCGAAAACACTACAATATTTTTTCCCCCTTTTGAAGTCATGATACTCGTAATAATTAATATTATGGTAAGTGGCCCGGCAATGACCCGAGCATGGGCGGTCATGGAATTTGCATGCTCACAGTCACGCGGCGCAGCCCGTATTGCCGCCATCTATGCTATCCTATATTATGCCAGCGTGTTGCGTGAAATCGCGTACCGACACGGCGCTCGGCGCGCGCATATATTCAAATGACGGCTCGTTTTATATGAAGATGCTACTGTTCTCTGTCTATTGTACGGAGGACGGGTCTGACAACTGCTTACCACACATCGCAACACAACTGTGTTGCGATGTGTGGCAATTGTCTGCCAAATATTTGTGTCGAGATTTGGTGGTGGAGTGTCTCAGGTCAATCTCCTCTTAGGTCCGTATTACTGAACGTTACTCAAGCATTGATCTGTGCTTAAGCATTACTTAAAACTAGTTTCAACCAATCAAAAGGCTTGAAACGAGACTTAAGTAGAGCTTGAGTTTGAGTGACGTTCTGTAATACGGAGCTTAGTGCAGCATCGTGTTCGTGTTGGTCTTGGATTTAACATTGCATCACCTTGCTCATCTGCCGTCATCCTTCCTATTCCTAAGTGTTTTAAGTGAATAGGCTTAATAAACTAGTGTGTTTTACCATCAACGATTGCATCACTGCTTACCATCAGGCGGGATCGCAGTCAAGCACTAGTTTATAATTATTAAAAAAAAACTACATGGTCTTCACATGACCTAACCAAGGTAATGTTTGGATTTCGAAAGAGTCCGACCTCTGAGTGTGTTTGCGGTCTTTCTTCTAGGAGCAGTCGAATAGAAAACATCGACTCAACTGGTTTTTAAAATAGACGTGTAAAATGCTTGTTCACACCTACTTGAAGAAATAAAATAATGTATTATTTAATAATATTCATATTAAATAAGTTTAGCGACTTGCAGGGCTATGTCGGTAACTTTGGTTCTTCTGCGGATCTCCTCATTTCTGATTCCATCACGCAGAGAAACTCCTAGCATAGTTTCTTGCATTGCCCTTTGTGTGACTCTGAGCCTTCGTATGAGGCCCATTGTGAGCGACCACGTTTCAGTTCCGTAAGTCATCACTGGCAACACACACTGGTCAAAGACTTACGCGGTGGGCAGGCACATTGCTCGTAGAACCGATGGCCGATGGGGCAGTAAGGTTCTGGAGTGGCGGCCACGTACTGGAAGACGCAGCGTAGGGAGGCCCCCAACAAGGTGGACCGATGACCTGGTGAAGGTCGCGGGAAGCCGATGGATGCGGGCAGCACAAGACCGGTCTGCGTGGAAAGCCTTGGGGGAGGCCTTTGTCCAGCAGTGGGCATCTATAGGCTGAAGAAGAAGAAGAAGAAGATATTAAATAATAGCTCCTACTGGCTAAGCATTCTTTTTCTCATAATAAAGTGTTCATCATCACCCTTTTGATCGTCCCACTGCTTTGCACAGGCCTCCTCTCATGCAGAGAAGGATTGAATGTAATCACCACGGTTGCTCAATGCGTGTTGGCGATTTCAGACTTAAATCCAGGTTTCCTCAAGATGTTTTCTTTCACCTTGTAATCAGTCATTGGTGTCCAAAGTGTTCTTAATATATTTAGAAAGTACATATAACTTAGAAAAGTTACATTGGGACTTGCCTGACCTGGAATCGAAAATGCACACTCATACTTGAGAGGCTGGTGTTTTAACCACTAGGTCACAACGACTAGTAATGATAGTAAACATTTACTGTCAGGCCAGAGTCCATAGAGATAGCATATATATTAGCAACAACATTATACAATATGTAGAGAAAACTCTGTCCGATCCTTGAAGGTATTGTTAGGTATCAATAACTGATTCTACTAATGCCTTTTTTTTTTGTTTTCGGGGGGAAATCTTCAAAAGGCACCCGACCCCCGAGGAATGAGGTCGGGTAGTGTGGGATTCACTAAAACCACCCCGGTGATCACCATCTGCGCCTAGGGGTGGTCCCGGTTCCTCTTAAAAGACCAATTCCGGAACCCGCCCTGCGCAACGCCTGTAAGGCACATCCCAGGGGAGACTCTAAGAGGGCCTCTCCTAAACTTCCTATGCACGGCAGCACGTGACCACTATGCCACCGTCTTCCCTGGGGATTCTACTAATGCCTACAAAGCAGGGCTAAACATAAAAAAAAATCCCCCTAAAAAAATAAATATTATTTCGCAAAAAACATGTGCCGTAGGCCTACAGGCACGGGTGAAGAGGGGCAGGGCACGCGGCATGCGGCCGCATCGCTATTCGCTCTGAATAGGCTATTTGACAGATTTATAATTTCTATCTTGAATTACTTGGTTGCGGTTAAGAAGTTCACTGAAAGTATTTTTTTTGTTTTAAATGCATTTCATGAAACATGCAAATAAAAATTCAAAATTCAAATAAGCCGCCAAAACGCTTTTATTCAGCAAAAATATGGCGTTGCGCCTTGTAAGTGACGTCACAAGCATTATAATCGATTTTCGGATCCGAAGTGGTGTTTGTATTTATCTGTTATTTGTTGTTGTTTATCTAATAAAATGCTTTACAAGTGGTGTGCTGTACCGGGTTGTACAAATACATCGATAAAACACCTGAGAACACAGAACAACAACAAGTGCTCATGCACGTATGACGTTATCGTGACATTAGCCAATCCGGATCGTTTCATAATATGTGGCGCGAGACACAAAAAGTCAGACATATTTTTGTGTTTTTGGATATATTAATTGTTATTATTTTTATTAAAACTCATGTAAATGACATAAAGAACCCTCATTTTATGCATTTAAAGCAAATAATCACAAAAAAATTCATACTGTCAAAATGGCCATTGTACCGTCAAAAGAAATAATGTTGTATTTTTTAAAACTACCAAATTTTTGGGGAAGTTGGAATTAATACGCGGAAAAAAAAGATTATTTCAAAATTCACAAATATTGTTACTATGATGATTATGTAAAATTTCATATTTTATTTAGTCATGTGTTTACCTAGCCTTTATTATCCTTACGGGTCGGACAGGGTTTTCTTAACATATTGTATAAAAAAGATGCATCTAAAATAAAAATAAAAAACTGTACATGAAATAATAATAACAATAAAAATGAATTTAAATCAGAATTAGAATTAATGTGCAAATTTTAAATTTAAACAACAAAATTAAAACTTAAACTTCTGAATCTACGAATCGAAAATAATAATTGTCGAAGAAACATGAATACTAATAACAGTAAAATAAGATTTCAATCAAAATTAATATACGCATTTAAATGAAGCAATCATTATTTTGTTTTTTACCATAATTAGGTATATCGTAAAAGCTTCGATCTCCACCAAAAATATCAGCAGAGAGGAAGCTTCTATAGTTGAGCCCGCAATAAGGGATAAAAACATTATCCAGACAGCCGTAGACATAATAATGGGAAAGTATAAATGCTGTTGAAAATATCTTGGAAATAAAACCACGGCGAAAGTCTTGGGGACCGCAAAAACTGTTCAGTATTCTACCACGGCGCTACGGGGAAGCAGAGAGGAATGAAAGCTTTACCGGCGTATAATAGGACGATGGGAGAAGGTTTAGTCTGTGCGAGCAAGTTAAAATGTTTGATTTTGGTTAAAGCCTGAGCGATTTTCTCTTGCCTGCGTTCATTCATTTCACTCTCTCGCTCTCTATACTATAAATGAAAAGAAGAGAAACCATAAAATCGGCTGCCGGCAGAAGTTACCACCCACCAGACAAAGTCTTGCCGCCAAGCAAACAATTCGTATTCCGGCATCACGTCTGGTGAAGCCGTACGGAGGACGGGTCTGATTAGTTGTGTTGCGAAGTTTGCCGGGAACGATGCGCCAAATGTTCTTGTGTCGGGGGTTTGGGACACAAGAATATTTGGATTCTCCCTCCGGCGCAGCATCGTTGGTGATGTTGTTGGGTTTAACATTGCTTCACCTCGCTCAACTGCATGCCCTCTTCCTTTTCCACTTAGTTTTTTTTAGTGAATAGGCTCTTAATAAACTAGAGCCCTTAACCATAAACGTTTTTTTTGGTTCATTTCTTTCCGTTCGGGCGAATGGAAAAGGCAAAGGCATAGTACGCCATACAGCCAAGTCTTCAGTAATTTTTTATTTTTCTTCAAATATCTATCTAACTTATCCTTTTTTTTTTTTTTTTTTTTTTTTTTTGTACGAGTGAAAATGCATTTACGCACCGTACCGTCGCTAGCTAGGCGAACGGCGTGTGTGGGACTCGCCCGGCCGGAGCCGGGAATACCCACTAAAGACACTCGGTTCCCTCGAGCCCTGCGTTGAGAGTGACCCGGGCTCGGCCCGGAGATCTAACTCCGGGCCACTCTCAGGGCTTACCGGCCTAATTTAGGCCGGTTTCCGCGCCTAAGGAGGATTACCCGGGAACGGATAATCCCCAGACGTGGTGACCGGTGCAATGCGCGTGGGGAGCTACCCACACACGCTGGTCACACTCGGGGGCTAAAGGAGACGGGGGTACGTCCCCCGCCTTCTTCGCCCCGCCCGTCTACGCCGGAGGGGAGCGGCAAGAGCATCCTCTTCCCGCTCCCTCTCCGCTGCCTCCTTCTGCAAGAGGACGGTCTCGCAGAAGGAGGCGGCAGCCTCCCATGCACTCTCACTTTCAACCATGGCTCGCACCATGGTTGCCAGGGAGAGGCGTCCGCCTCCGAGCGCCGCAACGAGGTCGCGGCGCTCGTTTCGCCAGGCCGGGCACTCCAACAAGGTGTGCTCGGCCGTGTCGTCGAGAGAGTCGCAGTGGTGACACCGCGGCGACTCCTCCCGACGGGCGACACGGTGCAGGTAGTGACCGAAGCACCCATGTCCGGTCAGTACCTGCACCAAGCGGTAGGTGAGGCTGCCATGCCGGCGCCCAACCCATCCCTCCAACACCGGACGAATCGCTCCAATCGTCCGGTGCCCGGCAGCTGGTGTGCGGAGTGCCTCCCTCCACCGACTCAGGGCCTCCCCCTGAGCCGCTATTCTGACCCGCCTTACCTCCTCGAAGGCGGGTCGTTCCCCCCGTTCCCGGGCCGCGACACGGTGTCGATGCACCTGGGACAGAACCCGTGCATCGACCTCCCACGGCGGCGTGCCCGCAAGCACGCAGGCAGCCCCGTGGCTGACCGTGCGGTACGCCCGCACGGTCCGTGTCGCGATGCCCCTCTGCGGCTTCCGCAGCAGGGCCACTGTGCGCCGGGATAGGCACTCCGCCCACACCGGGGCTCCGTAGAGTGCCATCGACCGTACCACCCCGTGGTACAGCCGACGGCACGCCGAATTCGGCCCCCCCAAATTGGGGAGGAGCCGTCCGAGGGCGGCTGCGACAGAACACAGCCGCGGGGCGAGGAGCCTAAAGTGCTCCTCGAAATCCCAACGGGGATCCAGGATCAGGCCGAGGTACTTGATGTGCACCTCGACGGGAACCTGGACCCCCTCCACCCGGATACGGAGCCCCGGTGGGGTCCTGCGTCGCGGGGCGTGGAAGGCCATGGCCCTCGTCTTCGCGACGGCCACTTCCAGCCCCAGGAGGCGGATGCGTCGGACGACCAATGAGGTGCCGACCGACGCGAGGTGGACCGCCTCCTCCCACTCACGCGCCCTCACCGCGACCAGAGTGTCATCCGCAAAGCAGACGACATCCATCCGCGGCAAGAGCGCGCCACGCAGAACCCAATTGTACCCCAGGTTCCAGAGCAGGGGACCAAGCACTGATCCCTGGGGCACACCTACCTTCATGGTCCACGACTGGACGCGACCCTCTGCGTCCTCGTACAGGATTTTCCTCTCGCAGAGGTAGTCCGACACGAGGGCGCAGAGGTAGAGGGGCACTTCGTGGAACTTCAGTGCCGCCTCTATGCATTCGTGGGGGAGGGTGTTGAACGCGTTCGCGATGTCTAACGACACCGCGACGACACCCTCACCCCTTGCTGTGGCCGCCTCAGTCCACCTCTTGAGGCGAGCCACCGCGTCCATCGTGGACCGGCCGGTCCGAAAGCCGTACTGGCAGTCCGCCAGCTGCGGTCCCCTGCTTTCCAGGTGCTCCTGGATGCGAGCGGCAAGAATCCTCTCGAAACATTTGCCACTCTCATCCAGGAGCACGACCGGCCTATAGCCCGACGGTGAGTCAGGGGGACGTCCGTCCTTGCGAAGGAGGCACAGCCTGCCCACCCTCCATCTCCTGGGGAAGCGGCCCGTCGCGATACATGTATTCATGACCGCTCGGAGCCGATCCCCCAGGTGCTCCATGGCTAGTGCCAACACCTTCGCAGGGACGCCGTCCGGGCCCGGAGCCTTGTTCTTGGCTCGGAGCCTCTCCCTGACGGAGTCCAACTCACCGTCGGTTACGGGAGGCCCATCGGTCCACACCTCCAGAGTGGATGAGCTGGAGGCGGGCATCCTGGGGGGCGTGAAGGGCCCCGGGTTCGGAAACAGAGTTTCCAGGACCCTTCTCAATAGGCCTGGCTCCATACAGGAGGTGGAGGGTGCCGCTCCCTGCAGCTTCCCCCTCACCACCCTGTACGGCCTCCCCCAGGGGTCGCTGTCGAGGAGTGCCAGAAACTCCTCAGCGGCAGCGACCTTAGCCCTGCATATGGCGGTACGCAGGGCTCGATGGGCCTCTCTGTACGCCCGGCGAAGACCGTCCTCTTCGCCGGGCCCCCTTACGGCGCGCCTCCTGCACCTCAGGTAGGCGCGCCGTGCAGCCATACTGGCGGCACGCAGGTGAGCGAGTTCCTGCGTCCACCAGTATGTCTGCTTCTTCCGGCGGTAGCCAGGGGCCCTCGGCATGGCGGCGCTGCAGACCACTTCCAGGTCCTCAGCAAGGAGGTCCGCCATGCCGTCCGCGTCTCCAGTGAGGTGGGCCGGTGGTTCGGCCCACGCTCGGAACACCGCCGCCTCCTCGGCGATGTCCCTTCGGAGGTGCGCAAGCGCCCACCTCGGGAACGAGGAGGCGCCTGCCGCTGGGCCCAGGTGGAGCGGGGCTGCAGGACCCGCCGTGGAGATCTCGAACCGGACGTACCTGTGATCCGAGATCTCCACCGCCGTCTCTACCCGCCTGTTCCGGATCCGGTTGGCCAGGGTCGAGGTGGCCAGGGTGACATCCACTATTGATTCACCCTGCCACCTCACGCACGTATCCTAACTTATCCTAACTTATCCTAATTTATCCTAACTTATCCTAACTTATCCTAGCATAACTTAACCTAAACTAACTCCTTTCGTTTTACGCGTTTTTGACGATAAGGAGCGGTTTAGCGTAAAGACATGATGAGGCCACTATGCTACAATATTTCACTGTTCTTTTTGAATTATTCACTGAATGCACTTTTTACTACATAAATCACGCGTTTTTATTTAGTAAACGACACTGTAAATAATTTTAAAGTCCAATGAAAATGAGCGTGACACTCATCATGACATTCCACAAAAAAAAACTTAACCATAAACGATTGCATCTCTGTTTACCATCAGTCGGGATTGCGGTCAAGAATTTGTTGATAATTTTAAAAAAGAAAGAAAAGATTGAGTTCTGGATTTCTTCTGAGTGCGGAGACGCGCACCGACTTTCTCTCGAAGTTGCGCAAGCGGTGCCCGTTTCTGGTGCACAGAGCGCGGGCAGCGCTAACTCCATCCTTGCGATGATTGCCAACAGACTGTATTGCCTTTATATCAGGCAATGCTGCGGTAGACATATTGCAGCCGTGTAAAATTGTTTTATCTCATGTATGTTACCGTTTATATATATCTTTTTATGAGTCTTGGTACTTGAAATAAACTAAATTTAATTTAATTGACACGTAAATGTATTCGTATTAACCTATTTATAGAAATGAAATCATTTATATTTGCCCGTATATTTAAAAATGTACCTCTCATATTTTTTCAAATTTCTATTTCAGCAATTAATTGGAAGCTAAGAAAAGATCCCACCCACTAGAGTTTGGAGCAAGACTAAATTAATAGTTGGTAACCTGAAACACATGTGTCACCCAAATAATCTATATCAGGCACCAGCCACTCGCAAAGGTGGAATAAAATGAAACCATTTATCATTTACTGTGTACACTTCAATATACACCTGCCATCTTCTTTCAAATCTCCATTTCATCTAAGCCTAGCCTTCTGCTTACCCGATGTCACCCGTCACCCAAGTTTCAATATAATTAGAGCCAACGGTACCTTTTCAATTGGTTCACGGCGAACTTCTACCGTTGGAGTTGCTGCCTCTGATTTTATAACTGCACCCCTGATTGTTCATTCTTAGTGCAGTTCCTGCCAGATTACATTAAAGGGTACAGGGAAGTTAATTTGGATATGTTTCTGAAGTTTAAGATTTGCTAGGGAAAAGAAATCGGGTTTCGCCTGGGAAAGTGTACGGTCAACTCTGGTTTGAATTGGGTTGGTCGATGATCCGTTTAGTAATTTTAGCATGAAATTGTAACAAATATATCATAATAGTGTCCGCTTTACCAGTCTTACTGCTGATTTTGGCTAAACTTCAATATTTTCTACTTCTCTTCTAACCTTCACAACCCGAAGGCGATATCGAAGCATTGCAGTTAGACCAATTGAAGGATTTTTGAAGGCTCTAACAACCCTTAACGACTGTCATTAGATGTTCGTATGGCAACTAGGATCAACGGCTAAACGTACTTTTCGAAGCACGACCAGACAAGTGCAAATATTTATATTCATGCATACAAATATTAGTACCGCGTGGGGATCTAACACGCGCCTGCTTGCGCAGCAGCCGCATTCACAACCGCTACGCCACGGAGGCTGTCCAACATCAACGGAGACTGTCAAACAGAACAAAGTATCGTATTCGAAGTAATGTGGTATCTACTAACCCGCACTGGGGCCGCGTGGTAGATTACGGCCCACTCCTTCTCATCGATCGGAGGCCTGCGTCCCTGGAGTGAGAACATTATAGGTTGATTATGTTACGTTTTATGTAGTAGGAGATGGAATTAGTATTATGTATTGTGGAATGCAATGCCAATTGATATAAAACGCGCGCAGTCGTTACAAGAATTTAAGACTCGTGAAGGAACACCGCTTACCGTTATGATCTTGTGGAACAACCTGATTTTTGCGTATTCGGCTATCGGTATTCGGTTATCGGTATTCGGCTTTCGGTATTCGGCTATCGGTATTCGGCTTTCGGTATTCGGCTTTCGGTATTCGATACAATGCTTATTCATTCAGTCAAGTCCCAGAGTTATTTTATAAAAATGGGTTCAGTAGTTTGGTATTCAAACTAAAATTACGGGTAAAAATACAAGTACACTAAATTGCGTTTGCTTGTTAACCTAGTCCTAACTATGTTGGTGGCAGCGTCCAGTCTGACCAGATGCAGTAGAGCAGTACTTTTCACAACTAAAAATTGTAAAATAAAAATATGTATATTCGTTTTTGTTATTCGGCAACTTAGCGACATCTTAGCGTACCTACGTTGGATTGTATTTAGTTTTCCTACTAAACACAACACTTTTTAATTTAATATCACTTACTATTACATTGTTACAAAACATTTTCATTATCACGACAGTTTCTGATAACGCTTTTGATTATGTCACTATGACAACCTTTTCTTCAAAATTCTTGATAGCCTCCATTTTTTTTTCTATCGGATTTGTCATCCGAACTCCTTCAAGTTTAAATTGTTTAACTTTCCTATTTCTATAAAATTTAAAGAAGATGTTTCATTTTGGGCCACCACTATGTACAAGATAAAAGAAGAAGAAAATATAAAAGATTTTCATAAAAATACTACTAAATTAATTTGAATAAAAATACAAGTTTATATAATTAATTATTTGAAACGTTTTTTAGTGAGATAACCCTCTATTAAGGTAGCCATGACAGTGGTTATGACGTTTGATTGTCGACTCTGACAGTTCTATTTTCCCGTTGTGTCGAGTGTTGATTTTAGTTGATTGTGTTTATTTAATGCACCGTATGTTCGGAACTCATGTTTTGTTTTTTTCGCAGTCATATGGTAGATAATATAGATACGATAGTCTTAGATACACGAAACGTCAATCAAATGTCACTGTCAAAATCTTATTTCGCTTATTGCTGACCACCATATTTATTAGTAGTTGTGTTGCACTCCTCGGTGGAGTTAAATTGAATCTGTACAAAAACTAAGCCAAAATATAGGAAATTAATATTAAAAACAGTTAACTATAGCCTGACTATACCTAGCATTAAATGTACAATGTGCTGGCCCAGGCTCCAAACATTTCTCAAACATCTCCTTTATAATTTTGCCCTAAAGACATTCCGGCTTAGGTTTCTTAAGAAGTTCTCGCAGAACAGTGTTCAGTTGCGGTCTGGCTTTCTAAGAAGAAACTGGGAATAATTAAGTCTACGTACAATATTACCTCCAGAGCCCATCCAGGTTGGTACCCTGTCTGTAAGCCGCTACTACTGCCTGGTGCCTCTTTCGTGTTATCGCTGCCGCCCTCACGTGCCTGTACCCTTTGACAGGCCCTCGCCGCTGCTTGACAGGTCCTCACTGCTGCCGTACTCGCCTGCCTGTAGCCTTTGACAGGCCCTTACTGCGGTCGTACTCACTCACCTGTGGCCTCTGTCAGGCCATTGCTGTTGCGGTACTCATCCGCCCTTGCCTCACATGCCCTTGTCTTCAAGAGTGTGTTGCCGCTACAGATTGCATTCGTCTTCAGCCTCCGAGGGAGGCTCCTTGCCGTGGTCTACCTGTGACTTCCTTCATCAGATCTACGGCAGACCTTTATTATAATCAATATTGATTGATGAATTTACCAGCTCGGTGTAAGAGTTTCTTTAAGAGATTTCTTTAAAGATATTGGCATTCTCACGGTTGCTTCGTAATTTGTCTTAGTCAACATCTTATATGTTAGGCAAAATATTCACATGTACACCATAAACAGTGAGATCCATAATGTTAACACCCGAAATAAGGACAAACTACGAGCCCCTTTTCACCGACTTCAAAAGGTTCTCAACTCTTTTGTTGGGCTTGGTATAACTTTTTAGGGTTCCGTAGCCAAATGGCAAAAAACGGAACCCTTATAAATTCGTCATGTCTGTCTGTCCGTCTGTCCGTCCGTATGTCACAGCCATTTTTTTTCCGAAACTATAAGCGCTATACTGTTGAAACTTGGTAGGTATGTAGATGTATGCTGTGAACCGCATTAAGATGTTGATGCATAAATAAAAAAATAATAATAAATATTGGGGGCTCCCCATACTTAGAACTGAAACTCAAAATTTTTTATATTATCAAACACATACGTGTGGGGTATCTATGGGTCTGTGGGTCTTCAAAAATGATATCGAGGTTTCTAATATTTTTTCTAAACCGAACAGTTTGCGTGAGAGACGCTTCCAAAGTGGAAATAAGTTGGCCCCGCCCCCCCTCTAACTTCTAAAATAAGAAAATGAAAAATCTAAAAAAAAAACATATGATGTACATTAATATGAAAACTACCAACGAAAATTGTTTT
>JADWQK010001586.1:0-39704 GCA_017933935.1 Sesamia nonagrioides
ATTTAAAAATTTATGTTGTGGTAGCGTTTTTCATGGAATTGCCCAATGGTTACAGGGTAAATACTCTATTATCACTTTAAAGGAGTATCAATGATTGATACAAGACATTTTGTTTAATTTTGCTCATTGGTTTTGTTTATCTCATTTTATTTTTTAAAAGTGAGTGATTATTATGTGAATATTTAATAAAAATGCATGCTTGCGAGACATTAAACATGGTAGGACATCTATTTGGGAAGATATTTATCATAACATAAAACTTTGTAAAAAGGATGATCCGCAAAGTGCAAAGAATTAACATAATTACTGAAAGTTTAAATTAATTATTATTATTATATTTTATTCACATAGATCTATTGTTCTGCAAATTAGCAAAAATGTTAAAAGTTAATTAAGATTATAATTACTTATAGGTACATATACAATTATTAAACTTTGCCTATTTTAAATTATAGGTACTTTGGTAAAAAAAAGGTTTCCTTTGTGCATAACACTACCGAAACCTTTATAAACATTCTTTGATAATGCAAAAAAAAGATCGAGTTTAATAGGAGAAGCCCTATGTCAGCAATGGACTGCTTTAGGCTGATGTTGAAGATAGAAAGAATGAAGATTCATATATAAAAAAATACTTTGTGGAATGTAAAGACCATAATCAATTTATTGCCAAACTTCAACTTGATTACAACCAAATTGACAATATCAACAAAGCGACAGTGGTGCCGCCTGGTGTAGCGCGTGATAGAACTAAAAATTGAGTTGATTAGTTCCAATGGCGGGCGGGTCGACCGCCATCTTGTGTCATGACTGCCGAGTGCTGTCAATTTACTGTCACCGCGACATTTTATAAAAGTCAAAAGGAATTCAATAACAACAACAAACAGAATGTAAACGTTTCCACTAATGATAGTGTCTGCTACCAATATGTAAAATATTGAAGTACATCGGTATAAAATGCACATACAATATCGATCGGGGTGACGCGATGCGACCACGTTACGTAGGTCGCAAATGGTCGGGCTAAAAATAAACCAAGCACGTGCCAATTCAATAATATGCATAAGACTATAAGAGAATGTTCGCTTACATAACATAAAACATTAATAACACCTAGTTTTACTTTAATAAGCCTGAAATACTACAAAAAGGTCTCCTAGGCATATAGGTACTCAGCTAATGATAAGCAATGTGGCGCATTGGCGCCATTTTCCTTTCGCAAGATTGGGCTCCTTGGTGACGTAACAGTCTGAAATTGCTCCATATAGGATTCCTATATGATAGTTATGACTGTAGGCTTTGTTTTTAATGTAATTTTCCCCCGAAAAATGCTATGTTTTCATCTATATGTCACCTTGACGTATCACGTCAATTTGACAAGCATGGCGGAAACGTGGCGTCGTTTTGATTTTAGACCGGCTCACCTCCAGGGGACGTTGAATGTTGTCTGTTTGCTACGCGGGCGCTTCTGATGATTTCTCTGGTGAGTTCTCTCACATCCTGACGCTGCTGGTACGCCATATCGGGCCGGTCGCGTTGTTCTTGTGATAGACCGGCCGTGGGAGGTAACATCGTTGCTCACTCAATCCATGCGAACACTTCTGTCTACACTCAGTCACTAATACACAATAATAACTTTGTCTGGTTATAGAAATAAGTCCTGAGATATCACTGAATAAGTGGAAAACAAAAATAACAAGGCTCAACTACGCACAGCAAACCGAACAGAGCGCGACTGTCGAACGGGGGACGGCGGGAAGCTACAGCGCCGCCGCGCATCTGTCTCTTTCTTTATCGGTTAAAAGCATATTGTGTTCTCGCTTTCTCGACAACGATTTGATGACAGATGCGTGTGTATATGTCAAAACAAAGCGTGGGCTGTTTAAATGTCAAACATTCAACCGTTTTATGTAGCGACATCTATCTAAAATTGAGTGCACTGATGGAAAAATGGGCACAAAGATATTTTAACACCGTTTTCACTGCCTTCTGAACTCATTGAGTAATACTGTCTAGATTACCCGTAGGATACGAAAATAAACTTCGTTCTGTGATCCCGTGCCGATTAATACACTATTAATCCGATAAACGTAAAGATTAACTGTGTAGGTAAATAAACAGGTAGGTTTATTTGGTCGTTTTCGAGTGTAGGTATACACGGGTGCCTTAGTCACTATTATAGGTAGTCTAGGTACTAGAGCTAATCAGGTCAGTGACCCAATGATAACCATTTTCATTTTATTATTGATATGTTTTCCGGGAAAGTCCATGGAGCCGCGGGTCTACCGGAAAATATGTGACACGACAAAGATACGAGATAATTATGGCGGGATTATTATGGATTAGGAAGTTAGTTTCTCTCAAAGACATTAAAATTATATTTACAATAGACAGGACATCAAGAACAAAATCGTAATCCAATACTTCTGGCAAACTGGTTAAAAGTCGCTCAGTCTAGTCTGCGCGTCAAGACGTAATTTGTGTCCACCAAAAATAAACATTTTCTAAGGAAATATGTTATGTTGCGCTTTGTATTACTGTACATCTTGTTATGGTAAAACGACTGGACCTAACTTCAAAATATTTTTCTATGAATTATTTATATTTCGTCTGTATTTCAAATATAAATAAATTCTTAAATTCTTCTAGAAACTTTTCCATTATTGTAATAAGCGCCCTCTATTGTTGAGTAGTTTTACTATTTTCTTGTAGAGATGTAGTAATGTTGTTTATCGATTTAGTTATCGATAATACTTATTAAGTTGAAAGCATTTTGTTATATTTTATTGACATTTCAAATATAGCTAAATAAACTTAAAATATTGCTATATTTCTAGTGTATTTATTATTAACTCTATTTAAACAAAATCATGTCATATTAATAAACAAAATTGAATGAACAATTACTATTCATTTACTTAGGTTTTTGTTATTTTAGGTTTCCGAATAAAAATAATGTTGTAGGGGAAAAGTGGATACGATTTGTCCAGATAGACCGTGGAGAAGAAAATTGGCTTCCGTCTGCTTCGTCGAAATTATGCTCAATGCATTTTAAAAGAGAAGACATCTACTTTGGAAAGACTTGTCGATCAAATTAAAAAAAAAGAATCGTTACCTTGTATTAGAAATGAAACAGTAAGTTATTAATTTGTCTTTTCCACTTAACCGTAAAAATTGGGGTAAAATTTACTGTTAAGTGGATAAGTACATAAATTATATAACTTATTTATAATGAAATATATTCATAAAATATGTAGGTACGTATACAATATGTTAAGAAAACCCTGTCCGACCCGTAAGGATAATAAAGGTTAGGTAAACACATGATCAAATTACATAATATGAAATTTTACTTAATCATCATAGTAACAATACTAGTGAATTTTGAAATAATCTTTTTTTTCCCGCGAATTAATTCCAACTTCCCCAAAATTTGGTACTTTTTAAAAAGTGACAACATTATTTTTGACGGTATAATTCTGAGCGAATAGCGATGCGACCGCGTGCCCTGCCCCCCTTCGCCCGCGCCTATATGGCCTACCGCACATTTTTTAAGTTACCTCTTTTTGCGAAATAATACTTATTTTTTTAGGGGATTTTTTTTTTTAAGTTTTGGCCGGCTTTGTAGGCATTAGTAGAATCAGTTATCGATACCTAACAATACCTTCACGGATCGGACAGGGTTTTCTTTACATATTGTATGTAGTACTTACAAAGATTGCGAGCTACTTTATGATTTTTAGGATTCCGTACCTAAAAGGTAAAACGAACCCTATTCATGAGACTTCACTGTTCGTCTGTCCGTCTGTCACCAGGCTGTATCTCATAAACCGTAATAGCGAGACAGTTGAAATTTCCAGAGATTGTGTTAGTATTTCTGTTGCCGCTGTAACCACAAGTACTAAGAATAAAAATAATAAAATATTGAAGGGTCCCTTAAATATTTTATTATTTAATGGGGGCCCATACAACAAACATGATTTTTTGCCGTTTTTTGCTCCATATTAATAACGGAAACAGATAGACACTTAAAATGTTCACAGAATATTTGGTTATATATTCAAATTACAAATAAATAATGAAAATAAAATAAATACTGAAGGCGGGCTCCCATACAATAACCGTGATTTTTTTGCCGTTTTTAAAGATAATGGCGTACCATTATCTGGTAAAGGTCTTGCTCCAGCAGACTACCATTTTTGTCGTGATTTGGACAATTATCTACGTGATAAGAAGTTTTCTTCCCAGGAGGCAGTTCTGCTTTCACACAGTTTGTGCAGTCTAAATCCGATCAGAGTTCTACCGCAAAGGTATAAACGACCTTCCTATATATTGATTATAAATTAATTAGTTAAAAATTAAAAAATAAACAATTATTTAGATTTTCAGTACTAATCAATAATTTTAACCTTTGACGCCTATTATATTAAAAGAATTATATAAATAAAAAACTTGTAAACTCAAAATTACCTATAATTTTTCTGCTTCTTAATTTTTTTGTTTCAAGCTATCATAATGCGAAAAAACATCGTCGTAGTAACTTATTTGAATATTATCGATAACTTTATATCGAATTGATACAAACCCTACCACAGTTTTTTACATTGCCATTTAAAAACATTTGCAAACAAACGTGTAAAAAGAATAATTTTGCTAAAAATGAAATACAAACGAAAATTGCAAAACAAAATGCGCTTTATGGCGTAAAAAGTCTATTACACTCAAAAATCGCAATAAACTGATTGTTATAATAATTCGTAATCATAACACATCTAAAATGCCAATAGACGGTGTCACGGAAAATTAATAGTAGCGAATAAAATTCTAATACAGTTTTTGATGTTTGTACAAGTTTCACTTAATTTGTTTACTTTTCAATATTTATTTACCCGATTTGAACTATACTAGGGTATTAAATCGGATCTGGCAACATAGACCACACTGGACATCTACCGGGCAATAGCTGAATACATTTTATATAAACTTTTTTCGTTTTTATTATGTGATGTCTCCAATTGTCGATCTAATTTTGCTACATCGTACTAGATGGCGGAACTGAGCCATGGGATCACAGTTTTTCTATGCAATTTTGACACATGCCCGCTCTATTTATCTTAAATCTCTTTGGTTTCTCTACTAGTTCCAATACAACGTCGCTGTCAAATGTTTGGGAAAACAATATTAAAATGTTAGAATAATCTAAGATTTAAATATTTGTAGCAGCAACATTAAGAAGTCTCTATTCTGTATGTTTATACCAAATATATTAAAGGTAGCATTGAGTTATATATTATTATTAGTTATCGGTACGGTACCTATACGGTAGTTACATTACCAGGGTATGCAGTAGGGATGTTAGGAAGGTGGTTTGATCGGAACCGAAGTCGGAGTCTGAGGTGATTTAAGTCGGAAACTCGAGGCGGAGGCGGAGGTGTGAGTGAGATTACTGCTTACTTAATGCTTTGAAGTTATTATCATAAGTGACTCATGAATTCACATGTAGTGCCTTCTATGTGTTGTTGAAAAGTTGTAGTGAAAAATAGACCCTTGGGTTATCTATTATGTAGAATACTATGAAAGTAAACAAAGGTTTAGAACATATCTACGGATTTATATAATGCATCACTAAAGTATAAAAAATAAATTAGTTATTACATGTTATTATTGTAAATAAATTAGTTATTACGACTACATCTATACAATGACAAAGCTATCCAGATGAACATCTTAATCCTAATTAGTTACTCTTGGTTCTGCATTGATTCAATGATTTTCTGGTAAACCATCTCGGGGGCTTTGCTCGAGAACTGGAAGTCCATGTGGCTGAAGTGTTCTTCGGAAACCTTGTTACTTTCTCTGACGTTGGGAAGCTCCTTCTCCAGTCTGGCAACATCTTTAGGGTGAGCAAGCCAGTCCTCCTCGCTGTAGTACAGGGTGACGGGGGCTTGGACCTCAGCGATGTTGTACTTGGGAGCCTCCACAGTGCCATAAACCTTCTTATTGATGTAGGGTCCGTAGTTATATCTGCGGAACTCGCGAGAATCAACGCCTTGTCCGTATTGTTTGATGACCTTAGCAGAAGTGCCAGCCGGCAAGTGTTTCATCACAACGGGAATTATGTTGGAGTCCATGCCATCTACGTTGACACCAGCCATGACGAAGTTCACGTTTGAGCAAACCTTCTTGCAGCCGATTTCTTTCTCGCACATAGCTCCGCCTAAAGTGCGAATCAGCTCCTTGTCTGGGGTGAAATCTTCGTTTCCAATCTGACGGCTGATTCTCTCTTGGAACTTGCTTGTATGGGCAACCATACGGAACAATGGACTGCGCACGTTCGTCATGTAGACCATGGGTGACAGAGCATACATCATTATGATCTTGTCGTTGTACTCGGGACGGGTGGCGGTGAGGGCGAAGAAAGCCGTGGATCCAAGGGCATGTCCGATGTAGTACAGTTTCTCCTGTTTGGTCGTCTTCAAGGCGTAGTCGATCATAGCTGGCAAGTCGTGGAATGCGATTTCATCGATGCTGAATTGCCAGAAGTCAGCCATAGCGGGATACCTGGACACGTGACGCTTGGCGTACTTGTTGCCACGAGCGTTACCGAGCCATACATCATAACCCGCATCAGACAGCAAGTAAGCGAGCGATTTGCCGGGGCCCATGAGAAGCCAGTCATCAGCGCTTCCGAGGATACCGTGCATTAAGAATACAACAGGCTTCTTCTGAACATCACGGTTCTGCTTCTTGGGAGGAATTCTGAAGATCGTCAGCATGTAGCCATCATCAGTGTTGACAGTGTGTTCCTCGACGAGGTACTGGTATTTTTGAGCTAGTTGGGTAGCGTTGAGTTGAGCATCTTCGTTATCTTCTTGCTTGGCAACTTCGAAAACTTCATGGAACTTGGCCTTTTCCTCTTCTTTAATGTGTCTCATAGCTTTCTGGGCATCTCTGAAGATCTTCTCCATATCTTCCGGTGTCTGAACTGGAGATTTCGGCTCAACAGTTATCCGCAAGCTGTTCTGCTTAATGACGTCGCCATAAACCTGAGAATTTAAGTTGTTCTTGTTCATAACTGAGTCGAAAACTAGGGAATTCATCAACTGGTTATCACCGCGGACTGTTGGCAGCTGCTCCCCATTGTATTTATTCTCCTTGGACTCCTGGGAGCTTTCGCTGGAGGCTGAGTTGTGGTGGTGCTTGTCATTACGGCGATGCGATTGACGAGAGTGTTGGTAGGATGTCGGCAGCTGCTCTTTATAGTATTTACTCTCCTTGGACTCCTGGGAGCTTTCGCTGGAGTGTGAGTTATGATGGTGTTTGTCATGATTGTGCTGCCACTGATGCGAGTGTTGGTAGGTGGATGACCATTCGTGAGAGTTCAAAGAAGCAGATTGCTGGTATTGTTCTTGGTAGGACGGCAAGTGTTGCTGGTACTTGGAGGCCTGGATCAATTTCTCTTGCTTCTGGTATGTTTGGTCCTGTTCTTGTTGGCTCCTGTATTTCTGGTTCTGCAAATTCTTGCCACGATTCTTTTGGTTCTGGAGCTTTAGGTCCCACTTCTCTTGACTTGTCTGGTCCCGGTGTGTCCGCTGGTATCGATCGATGTTGTCCAGGTCCTGAGGGTCGATGCCGTTGACCACTCGTTCTTGCTGCTTGAAGATACTACCGGTGATGCCGTGTGCGAGGGCAAGACAGACCAACACATAAGCTGCCTTCATATTGCCGGTTTGATGTGTGTCTATTGTGGAGAAATGGTCACTATTTATATGCTTTATGTTGTCGATTCTGCTATACAAATACGTGTATGGTTGTGGGTGTGTGAGCTAGAACGATGCCACAGTAAACAGAACAGTAAAACATCTCCATACAAACGTGCCCCTCTCGGTTTGAATGTATGCGTGCGGGCCGCGCGCCGTGTCGGCACGCGATTTCACGCACATGCTGGCATAATATCTTCTTCCATAATATAATAATATAATAATTTGGCATAATATACCGGGGAACAACGTGGCGGCAGTACGGGCTGTGTCGCGTGACTGTGAGCACGCGCGTAAATTACATGACTGCTCGAGTCCGTCAACTCTGGCCGGCCACTTACCATAATATTTATTATTACGAGTATCATGACTTCAAAAAGGGGAAAATAATATTGTAGTGTTTTTGGGTGCCTCAATAACGATTTCGCGAACCCGAACTTATTATTCTTCATAATTCCTACTGAACCAGAAATATAAGTACCTTCTTATCCCTATATCTTATTAGAAAATGTGATATTTGTATTTTTTATTTCACAGTTTATTTGCTTTATTAAGAGCGTAGCCGAGTCGCATTTTTCCTTATAAATGTATTCCCAAATTTACTTCCTGAATACTATGTTTAGAGCTAAAGTTTATTTTAAGCAGCCTAGTTTTCCTATAAAACAGAGGATTGAGTACGAAATATCATTTAGGTTTTTTTCTGAATAAAATTATAGTAAGATGTGACCGACTAACGCTTAAGGTTACCATCACTTGGTTTTTGCTAAATGAGACATAAAGCTAAATAGACAACCCTGGGGAATAACGCAAGAGTAGGCTAATAACTCGGCGGGCGGCCTTAGATATCCTACTGTTCTGTTTACTGTGACGATGCCAGCGCAGGCGCATAGCCGTAAGTGCAACGTAAGCGCAATACATTGCTTGAAAAAAATTT
Source organism: Sesamia nonagrioides (assembly GCA_017933935.1). Lineage (NCBI taxonomy): Eukaryota > Metazoa > Arthropoda > Insecta > Lepidoptera > Noctuidae > Sesamia > Sesamia nonagrioides. The sequence continues at coordinate 8,692 of JADWQK010001586.1, forward strand.
TGCTAGTTTAGAACAAAATCCATTTGTTGTTTTTCTAACATCTTTATATCATTTGTAGGGTTCCGTACTTAAAAAGTATAAATGGAACCTTAATATTAAGACTCCACTATCCGGCTGTCTGACTGTCACAATTTGTAACATTTTGAACATTATATTAGCTAAGCTTATCAATTCCTCCATATGTTCGAAAAACGTGTTTACTCAGTAATGTAAACAACGCAATGAAAGTTGTTAAACTATCAACATTTAACTCATCGCTACTGTTAGTGTGTTCAATTATCCTGCCGGCTGTATCTCATAAACAGCTATAGCTAGTCAATATTTACACAACAAGTGCTAAAACAGAAAAAAAAAACATATATTTAATAAAACTGCAATAAAATGACATGACGGGATTATTTATGTGCCGTTTTTTACTCGATTTTAAAAAGGCAACAGTCTACCTGTTGCCGTTATAATTCAACAATTACACGCTTGAGATATCAACAGGGTATTAATTTTAAATCAAATATTGATATTCATAGTTAGCTAGACTGGAAGATTAGAAGCTGTCCCGGTGTAAAGTACCGCCGGACCTTTGTAATAACGCCAAGTTTCCTGACAGTCACCTTGGCTTTGGACTCATTGAACCGCCCAAAGTTTAGGTTTGAGGTAATCTCAACTACCAAAAGCTGAAGGTAAGTAGTCGTTGCAGTCCAAGGATATGTTTTGGCGGTGAATAGACCCGCGTGTTAAATTAAAATAAAATTAAAGTGAGGCTTCCATCCCATACAACAGACGTGATTTTTATACATAAATATACAATATGTAAAGAAAACCCTGTCCGATCCGTGAAGGTATTGTTAAGTATCGATAACTGATTCTACTAATACCTACAAAGCCGGGCTAAACCTAAAAAAATCCCCAAAAAAAAATATTTCGCAAAAAGAGGCAACTTAAAACATGTGCGGTAGGCCATCCAGGCGCGGACGAAGAGGGGCAGGGCACGCGGCACGCGGTCGCATCGCTATTCGCTCAGAATTATACCGTCAAAAATAATGTTGTCACTTTTTAAAAATTACCAAATTTTGGGAAAGTTGGAATTAATTCGCGGGAAAAAAGATAATTTCAAAATTCACTAGTATTGTTACTATGATGATTATGTAAAATGTCATATGCTATTTGGTCATGTGTTTACCTAACCTTTACTATCCTTACGGGTCGGACAGGGTTTTCTTAACATATTGTATAATATATACGGTGCCCCGCGGTTTTACCCGAATAGGTTTCGATCCAGTCTGCGCCAGCGTAAAATGATCCTATGTAATAGTAGATCTTTACCTATGAAATTGCCGTTCTGCAATACTGGCTATTTCAAATCAAAATATAAATCAAATAATTTTATTTTCAAAACATGCAATTCTTTTTCCAAAAGTACCTAGTCATTTGTTTATGACGAATTAAAGACGATTATGGAAGCTGATGATATACAATCTACGGCTGAATTATTAGCAGCAGCAATCGACGTTCCGTCAATAATGTATTGGTCCATTTGCGTTAAAATGGCAAGGTAAAACAGCTAGACAAATAGGTGTCCCACGAACTCAATGATCGCCAGCGCGAAGTACGCGTCGAGACGTGCCTTGCCCTGCTCAACAAACACACAAATGAAGGAATTTCGAACGGCATTGTTAGTTACCAGCGATGAATAATGGATTTTATTTGATAACCGCAAGCGCTCAGCAAGTTGGTTGGATCCTGGTTCAGCATCTAAACAATGCCCTAAACGATTTTTTGAAATAATTATAAACTAGTGCTTGACTGCAATCCCGCCTGATGGTAAACAGTGATGCAATCGTTGATGGTAAAGCGCACCAGTTTATTAAGCCTATTCACTTAAAAAACTAAGGAATATGGAGGATGACGGCAGTTGAGCGAGGTGATGCAATGATAAACCCAAGACCAACACGACCAAACGAAGCTGCGCTAGAGGGAGATTGATCTGGAGACTCTCCACGACCAAACTCCCGACACAACAACATTTGGCGCATCGCACCCGCCACACATCGCAACACTACTGCTCAGACCCGTCCTCCGTACGGCTTCACCAGACATCATGCCGGAATACGACGAATCGCTTGGCGGCAAGGCTTTGTCTGGTGGGTGGTAACTTCTGCCGGCAGCCGATGACTTACCCCTAGAAAAGTGATGATCACTTTTCTAGGGGATTCATCACAGATTCTTACCAAACGGGATGAGCATTACTGTACTGCAGCATATAAACTGTGAAAAACTGAACACAATGATGGAGAAACTGGCACATCTACAACCAGCATTGGTCAATCCCTCCTCTCCGCTGCACTTACACGACAACGCGCGACCTCATGATACTGCACAGCAGATGGTCTCCATGTTGCAAGAACTGGGGTTGGAAGCTCTTCGTCATCCGTCCTACTCACTAGACCTTGCGTCTACAGACTACTACCTTTTCCAGAATTTGTTGCCTGAATTTGCTGCCTTGTTACCGGGAATCCTTTAAAATTTTAAATAATTTGTTGCCTCCTATCCAGCTGATTTCTTTGAGAAGGGCATCAATAAACTGCCACTGCGTTGGCATAGATGCATTGATTGCATGGGTGATTACTTCGATTAATACAAATAAGAATACAGGAAAAAATCGTTTAATTTTTTTCATACAAAACGGCATCTTCATTACGTAAAGACGTAACATTAATACAAGGTATAAACCATCTGTGCCAAATTTCATTGAAATCGGTCCAGGAGTTTTTGCGGGAAAAGGTAACAAACATCCATACATAATCACACACTTTCGCATTTATAAGTAGGATAGGATAGTACGGAACCCTGACTACGTGAGTCCGACTCGCACTTGTTATCATAGGTATGTCAAGTCATTTGTACAAATATCTAAAAAGGGGTCATAGTACTCACTTCAGTAGTTATGAACAACATTTGATACGGAACTAAATCTGAACTAGCAAAAAAAAAAAACAGCCGTCTCTACATTTTTGAGTTAGGTATACAAAAGTTTGCAGTTATTTCTAATAAACCATTGATATAATATTATATCAATGTAATAAACAGTAAAAACCTCTTTAGCCTTGTGAAAATTCCCCATTTTCACAAGGCCAAAGAGGTTTTTACTGTTTATGAGTTTAATCCCCAGGTCGTTTAATAAACTGTTAAATTACCTTCTTCTTCTTCAGCCTATAAAGGTCCACTGCTGGACAAAGGCCTCTCCCAAGGCTTTCCACAATAACCGGTTTTGTGTGCCTGCTTCCATGGCCTTCCAGCGTTTTAATTACCTATTTGAATAGAATATAAACCTTTTTATTAGGGTTGTAACGGAGCTTCGCCTCCGCTTCCGTTACTGCGGAAGTTCCGCAAGAAATCGCATCTTCGCTTCCGCCTCCGCCTCCGCACAATTTTTTGCGGAGTTATAACGGAGGTTTATTTACGTATTTATAAAATAAATAACGCGCAATCTGCGACGCTCGACAACCGTCCGGCCGCGTTTGAGCGCGAAATGGTCAAGAATCAACTAGTGCGAGGCGGGAATGTGGCTAACACAATTTGTTTCTCCATAATTTTCATTACAATAAGGTAATATTTTTTTACCAAGTATACTACTATTAATGTACGTATTTAAAATAAAAATTTTGTTTTAATTAACCATAAATTTCATTTTTTTCTATATGTACTTTCACCTCCGCCTCCGCCTCCGTTAACCTCCGCATCCGCGGAGGTGAGACTCGTCGCCTCCGCATCCGCCTCCGCCTCCGCTAACAAGCCTCCGTTACAACCCTACTTTTTATTATGTACATCATATAAATTACTAGCATTCCGCCCGCGGCTTCGCCCGCGTGGAATTCGGTTATGTCGCGCTTTAGATTTAACTCGGGAATATAAAATTTTTCAATAAAAAGTAGCCTTTATCCTTTCTCAGGGTCTAAAGATTTTCTGTGCCAAATTTTATCAAAATCGGTTGAGAGGTTTAAATAGGAAAGCGTAACAGACAGACGACAGCAGGTCAAGCTACCCTAAACTGTCAGATATTCCCAATCAACCTTGAGCCATAATGCTTTAGAGATAAAGTTGAAAATCGAATAAGGAAATCTGACAGATTGTAGTAGCTTGTTGTGCCGTCGTCTGTACATTCGTTAGAATAGATTTTTATCTATATGTATTTACATATATTCATAAATCCAATACTATACTTACGCGGGTGAAACTGCGTGGCTCAGCTAGTTTATGTATATTCTTGAAGTTGCTTGGTTTGCATATGTACCCGTGTCTAATATCATGAAAGCGAAGTGATCTTTTCGTAGCTATTATAAATCACTATCAGTGCTCTACGGATTCACCTGCATAAGTGTCAATCCCGGCGGAATGGCCCAGTGGATTGCTGCGCTGCGTGCCGCGGGTTCAAATACTGCACGGAACGAATATTTATATGTTTTTGAACCGATTTTAATGATTATTTTTGATAGACAGTAGATATCCCAAAGGACAGCCTCCGTGGCGTAGCGGCAGCGAACGCGGCCGTTGCGCAAGGAGGCGTGGGTTCGATCCCCACACAGTGCAAATATTTGTATGCATGAATGTGAATATTTGCACTGGTCTGGTCGTGCCTCGGAAAGCACGTTAAGCCGTTGGTCCCGGTTGCCATACGAACATCTAATGGCAGTCGTTACGGGTTGTTGGAGCCCTCAAAAAGTCTAACAATTGGTCTAACTGCAATGCTTAGATATCGCCTTCGGGTTGTGGAGGTCAGACGGCAGTCGCTTCACGGAAAATATCGAAGTTTAGCCAAAATCAGCAGTTAGACTGGTAAAGCGGACCCTAGACTCCAAAGCTGAAAAAGCTTCGGATGCGACTGGGATTAACGCTGAGATGATGATGATGAGTAGATATCCCAAAGGTGGTCCAATGATAAGGAAATCAGACCAGAGAACTCGAGGGGAACTTACTAAAATCGTAGAGGCATCTGGTGCGTTTGTAGGTTTTCAATTTAATAAAGATCTGGAGTAGATCTGATGATGGAGCCAAGAGATAGTCGAGGGAACTCCTAAACGATTCACAGCAGCTACTTGTACTTAATAATAATAATAATATTTATTTATTTGAAGGAGAAGGATTGAGCGTAATCACCACGCTTGCTCAATGCGGGTTGGCGATTTCAGACTTTTAAAGTCTAGGTTTCCTCAAGATGTTTTCCTTCACCTTCAGTCATTGGTGTCCAAGATATACTTAGAAAGTACATATAACTTTAGAAAAGTTACATTGGTACTTGCCTGACCTGGAATCGAACCCGCACACTCATATTTGAGAGGCTGGTGTTTTAACCACTAGGCCACCACGACTTCTCTTCTCTCCTTCTCTGTATGAGAGGAGACCTGTGCCCAGCAGTGGGACTGTAAAAGGTTGATGATGATGATTTATTTGAAAGAGGATACAAACATATTTTACAAACAAAAATAGGCTAGTTTTAAGCACAAAAGAGTTAAGCATCTGTAACCGAACTAGACAAGGCCTGTGTTTGAGCTATTAGCTATGAACTTTTGAGTTAAGAACTTTACACCTAGATGTATTGTGACTGTCATTAGCGGTCTGATGATGAAGATAAAGGTCAGTTCAGGAAACTCTTCAACGGCTTACAGTAGCTAACTTATGTTTGGACTCAATTAATCTATAATGATATGGACTTTGCACCCATATCTCTCTCACCCAGAACTATTCTCATCTAGATCTGATGATGAAGATCATCTTTCTATGGTTTCATCTGTCGATGGTTTTGAAGTTTAACATAGGACAACCACTATGAGGATAGATGCGATCAATTAAAATCAAGAGACTGAATTTAAGTTGCGTCATCGCGTCATCTCTAGTAAAGCTCATATCTCATATACACATATCACTTTGGTCCTTTTTAACAGAAATCGCTTCAGTAATTCGGTTTGTAAACCAAAGTTACGGGTGAAAATTCAAGTAAACGAAATAGCGTCGTTTGCTAATGAAATGAAATGAAATCGTTTATTAAGCAAGTAGGATCACTGATCACTTTTACACGTCATATGGTTTTTTTTTAAATTACATGAAGCCGGCATTTCCTAACTGACTACCTCTGAGAAGAAATACTTGCTTGAATTGCTTGCAGACTTTCCCCAAATATGTTGGCGTCAGCCTCCTGTCTGACCGGATGCAGCAGAACAGTTTTTACTTTGTTTAAAAAAAAAAACAGACACCAACTTCCAAAATTAGTTATTTTTGACCTTGTAGTCAAAAATAACTAATTTTGGAAGTTGGTTTCTTTGGTTTTTTATATTCGTTTTTGACACTGACTTCCGAAATTAGTTATTTTTCACTTTGTAGTGTTTTTTGGCGTTGATTGTTTTATAAAAATCCGTTCCGAAGTTTTTGCGTAAAAGAGTAACAAACATCACTATCCATCCTCACAAACATTTGCGTCTATAATATTCTACTGCCCGAGACTTCGTGTGCTGAAATAATTTAATCACGAATTTAAACTTTTAATATTATGTAAAAATTATTAATAACATTAAAAAAGAGGTTTTGGCGGGAAGCTAAGATGAGTGCCACGCTCATTTTTCATTGGACTTTTAAATTATTTATAGTGTCGTTTACTAAATAAAAACGCGTGATTTATGTAGTAAAAAGTGCATTAAGTGAATAATTCATAAAGAACAGTGACACTATGCTACAATATGCATAGTGGCCACATCATGGCTTTGCACCAAAACTTCCTCCGTGTTCGGTTCGCGCGGCCGTCTTTTTCGACATGAATAATTCATTACGTGACATTGGCTAAATGCACAAACCGTGCAAAGCCATAAGAGAAAGAAAGAACTTTTGAAGATTTTTATTTTACTTGAAATTGGCACAAAGTCATAACTAGTGCACACTACAAAAAAAAAAACCTTAAAAAAGTAATCATGATTCGATAGACACGTGGTACCATACATTATCTCATATGTAACCGCGTATAAATCACCGTATAAAAAAAAATAATCACGTTTTGAAAGACACGTGGTGCCATCTATTATCATTTTCGCCCCGTATAAAAAAAAAATCAATCAATAATAAAGTTATTGTTGTTTTCCTTGCGAAAAGCATTTTTTTCAGATTGAAGAGTTTTGTACATTTCGATCCCAAAAAAAAAACTGTTCCAAAACTTACTTGCATTCGCATTGGTAATATATATTATTTGGAATATGTAACTAGCTGACCATAGACAGTCGCTGCGTATATAATACTCAGCTGACTAACAACTAATTCAGCTGAATCCGGTTAGACTGGAAACTGACCTTAACATAGTTGGGAAGAGTCTAGGCAGATGATGATGATGGGGATATTATTTCTACAATTCTTTCAAACATTGCCTTTGCCGAGAGTCGTGGTGGCCCAGTGGTTTAAATACCAACCTCTCAAGTATGAGTGTGCGGGTTCGATTCCAGGTCAGGCAAGTACCAATGTAACTTTTCTAAGTTATATGTACTTTCTTATATCTTGGACAATCTTATATCTTGGTTTCTTTATATCTTGGACAAAAATGACTGATTAAAAGGTGAAGGAAAACATCTTGGGGAAACCTGGACTTTAAGTCTGAAATCGCCAACACGCATTGAGTAAGCGTGGTGATTACGCTCAATCCTTCTCTGTATGTGAGGAGACTTGTACCCAGAAGTGGGACGATAAAAAGGTTGATGATGATGATGATGATGATTACCTTTGCCGACTAGACGAGGAGTTAGATGGACCTTCACCCTAATTACGTAACAAACATTCACTATCAGTTGGAAACATTTCGAAGCTAATTGCTAATCCATTGCTCCATGTGTTCAAAAAGTGTGTCTGCTCAACAACGTAAAGAACGCAATGAACATTGTTGAACTGTCAAAATGAAACCCATTGCTACTGATAGTGTGTTACACTTACGCAATTACCCTGCTGATCACTAGCGTCTCATGAATACATGCCAACAACATGTATAAGAGGTATTATCTTAGTGTTGTTGAAAAGTTGTAGTGAAAAATAGAACCATGCGTAGGTATGAAAGGCTACACATCAAGCTATAGGTAACCAGTAGGTATAAGTTGACTTCAGGACCCTAATTGCGTAAACATTATTATATACTCACAATTTGAATCATTTTGAAAAATATCGCTAGTCATAATTGCTCCGTGTGGCCTACACGGAGCAATTATGACTAGCGATATTTTTCAAAATGATTCAAAAACTATTTGCTCAATATCAGCAATGAATGTTGTTGAACTGTCAAAATTAAATCCATTACTGGTAGTGAGTTATACAAATTACTCTGCTGATTGTAAGAGAAACTTAATATAAGTAATGCGAGGTCAACTAAAACTGGAAAAGTATATTTGATGTGTAGCTGTGTGTGTACTTGGATACAATAAAGTAAACAAAGTTATAAAAATATGGACGGATTTAATTAATGCGTCAGTAAAGTAAAAAAAATAACTTATTACAATTACAATGAACGATACATCTATACATTGACATAACTATCCAGATTAACACTTTTATACTAATTAGTTACTCTTGGTTCTGCATTGATTCAATGATTTTCTGGTAAACCATCTCGGGGGCCTTGCTTGAGAACTGGAAGTCCATGTGGCTGAAGTGTTTATCGGAAACCTTGTTAGTTTCTCTGACGTTGGGAAGCTCTTTCTCCAGTCTGGCTACATCTTTAGGGTGAGCAAGCCAGTCCTCCTCGCTGTAGTACAGGGTGACGGGGGCTTGGACCTCGGCGATGTTGTACTTGGGAGCCTCCACGGTGCCATATACCTTCTTGTTGATGTAGGATCCGTAGTTATATCTGCGGAACTCGTGAGAATCAACGCCTTGTCCGTATTGTTTGATGACTTTAGCAGAAGTGCCAGCCGGCAAGTGTTTCATCACAACGGGGATTATGTTGGAGTCCATGCCATCTACGTTGACACCAGCCATGACGAAGTTCACGTTTGAGCAAACCTTCTTGCAGCCGATCTCTTTCTCGCACATTGCTCCTCCTAAAGTGCGAATCAGCTCCTTGGTTGGGGTGAAGTCTTCGTTTCCAATCAGACGGCTGAGTCGTTCTTGGAACTTGCTTGTAGGGGCAACCATACGGAACAATGGACTGCGCACGTTCGTCATATAGACCATGGGTGACAGAGCATACATCATTATGATCTTGTCGTTGTACTCGGGACGGGTGGCGGTGAGGGCGAAGAAAGCCGTGGATCCAAGGGCATGTCCGATGTAGTACAATTTCTCCTGTTTGGTCGTCTTCAAGGCGTAGTCGATCATAGCTGGCAAGTCAATGAGTGCGATTTCATCGGTGCCAAATTGCCAGAAGTCAGCCATAGCGGAAGACCTGGACACGTGGCGCTTGGAGTACTTGTTTCCACGAGCGTTACCGAGCCATACATCATAACCGGCATCAGACAGCAAGTAAGCGAGCGATTTGCCGGGGCCCATGAGAAGCCAGTCATCAGCGCTTCCGAGGATACCGTGCATCAAGAATACAACAGGTTTCTTCTGAACATCACGGATCTGCTTCTTGGGAGGAATTCTGAAGACCGTAAGCATGTAGCCATCTTTGGTTTTGACAGTATGTTCCTCGACGAGGTACTGGTATTTTTGAGCTAGTTGGGTAGCGTTGAGTTGAGCATCTTCGTTATTTTCTTGCTTGGCGACTTCGAAAACTTCATGAAACTTGACCTTTTCTTTTTCTTGAATGTGCCTCATAGCTTTCTGGGCATCGCCAAAGATCTTCTGGATATCTTCTTGGGTCTGAACTGGCGATTTCGGTCCAACAGCCATCCTCCGCATTTTATTGCCATAAACCTGAGAATTCAGTTTGTCCATATTCATAAACTGACTGACTGAGTCGAAAACTGGCGATTTCCACTTCTGGTTATCAGCGCGGGAAGTTGACAGCTGCTCTCTATAGTTTTTACCCTCTTTGGACTCCTGGGAGCTTTCGCTGGAGTGTGAGTTATGACGGTGTTTGTCATTATTGTGTTGCGAATGACGCGAGTGTTGGTGGGTTGATGGCCATTCGTGAGAGTTCAAGGAAGCAGACTTCTGGTATTGTTCTTGGTCCTGGTAGGACGGTAGGTTTTGCTGGTACTGGGAGGCCTGGCTCAGCTTCTCTCGCTCGTGGTATGTCTGGTCCTGTTCTTTTTGGCTTCTGTACCTTTGGTTCTGCAGATACTTGCTACGATGGTTCTGGAGTTTATAGTACTGCTTCTCCTGGCTTTCTTTTGACTGGTCCCGGTTTTCCTGGCTTTCCTTTGACTGGTACCGCTTTTCCTGGCTTTCCTTTGACTGGTCCCGCTTCTCCTGGCTTTCCTTTGACTGGTAGCGCTTCTCCTGGCTTTCCTTAGACTGGTCCCGCTTTTCCTGGCTTTCCTTTGACTGGTCTCGCTTTTCCTGGCTTTCCTTTGACTGGTACCGCTTCACCTGGCTTTCCTTTGACTGGTCCCGCTTTTCCTGGCTTTCCTTTGACTGGTAGCGCTTCTCCTGGCTTTCCTTAGACTGGTCCTGCTTTTCCTGGCTTTCCTTTGACTGGTACCGTTTTTCCTGGCTTTCCGTTGACTGGTACCGCTTCTCCTGGCTTTCCGTGGGCTTGTACCGCTTCTCCTGGCTTTCCGTTGACTGGTATCGCTTCTCCTGGCTTTCCTTAGATTGGTACCGCTTCTCCTGGCTTTCCTTTGACTGGTCCCGTTTCTCCTGGCTTTCCTTTGATTGGTACCGCTTCTCCTGGCTTTCCTTTGACTGGGACTGCTTCTCCTGGCTTTCCGATGGCTGGTACTGCTTCTTCTGGCTTTCCGTTGCCTGGTACCGGTGTGTCCGCTGGTGTGTATCGATGTAGTCCAGGTCCTGAACGTCGATGCCGTTCACCACTCGTTCTTGATACTTGAAGATACTACCGGTGATGCCGTGGGCGAGGGCAAGACAGACCAACACACAAGCTGCCTTCATCTTGCCGGTTTGATGTGTGTCTATCGTGGTGAAATGGTCAGTATTTATATGCTATATTTTGCCGATTTTGCTATACAAATACGTGTGCGGTTGTGTGTGTGAGCTGTGACGATGCCGGCGCAGGCGCATGGCCGTAAGTGCAGCGTAAGCGCAAGCAACGCATAGCGCTTAAGAAAAATATTGCTAGTTTAGAACAAAATGCATTTTTTGTTATTCCAACTTATTTATTACACGTTACGTTATATTTGTACGAAAATCTAATTTAAGTAACTAAAAACCTGAAAGGATCAAAGGTATATATCATTATGAACAACTTTTGCTATGAAACCGAATCAGAAATCGCCAAAAAGGAAAACTGATGTTCCCGGTACCACCGTAAGAAATCCGATATCTGGACTAAAACCACAAATTTGAAGACAAAGAAGAAAAAGAAGAAAGAAGGTGAAGTAGCAACAGCAAAATACTAATTATTACACTGTTCTCACAACAATCTCGATGTAATTAGACCTAATTAATACACAAGACGATGTAAAGGCTAACTATCTTACACTGTACATAACTATGTGTAGTGTTGGGGTCACCAAGATACAGGCTGCGCCTAGTTTGGGACCCGCTGTTAATTGTAAATAGATGAAAAGCTGTTCTGCTGTTGTAACTGCATGCTATTAATTCTTGTAATTTTAACAAAGTGTAATAAGTACTTTTTTTCATGATGATCATCTCCATCATCATCATCATCTCAGCGTTAATCCCAGTCGCATCCGTAGCTTTTCAGCTTTGGAGTCTGGGGTCCGCTTTACCAGTCCAACTGCTGATTTTGACTAAACGTCGATATTTTCCGTGAAGCGACTACCGTCTGACCTCCACAACCCGAAGGCGATATCTAAACATTGCAGTTAGACCAATTGCTAGACTTTGAGGGCTCCAACAACCCGTAACGACTGCCATTAGATGTTCGTATGGCAACCGGGACCAACGGCTTAACGTGCTTTCCGAGGCACGACCAGACCAGTGCAAATATTCGTATTCATGAATACGAACATTTGCACTGTGCGGGGATCGAACCCGCGCCTCCTTGCGCAATGGCCGCGTTCGCTGCCGCTACGCCACGGAGGCTGTCAGGTGATCATCTGTCCAGCCTTTTTCCAACATGTCAGATAAACTTCCAGTCTAACCGGATTTAGCTAAATATATCTAGTATTTCATATGAAATGACTGTCTATGGTTATACATCCTAAATAATATGATCATATTATTAATGCGAAAGTAAGTTTGTTTGTATCTTTAAATCCGAAAAAAATGCTGTTTCCGAGTCTTTTTTTTTATGTAAATTACAAACTAGCGCTTGACTGCAATCCCGCCTGATGGTAAGCAGTGATGCAATCGTTGATGGTAAAGCGCGCTAGTTTATTAAGCCTACTCACTCAAAAGAACTGAGTAAATAGGAAGGAAGACGGCAGTTGAGCGCGGTGATGCAATGTTAAACCCAACAACACGACCAACGATGCTGCGCCAGAGGAATATTGATCTGGAGGCCCTCCACAACCAAACTCCCGACACAACAACATTTCGCGCATCGTACCCGGCACGTACATCGCAACACAACTGCTCAGACCCGTCCTCCGTACGGCTTCATCAGAACACGATGAATCGCTTGGCGGCATGACTTTGTCTTTGTCTTTCGCTTAGACAGCAGCTGCATACCAGTATTTTTGCATGAGGCATGAAGCGATTGCTTGTTAGACCCGGGTCAGGATTAAAAGTTATCCTATGTGTTATTCCTGGTTATAAACCATCGGTGTGCCAAATTTCATCCAAATCCGTTCAGTACTTTTTGTGCGAAAAAGTAACAAACATCCATCCATCCTACTCACAAAATTTTGCATCTATAATATTAGTAGGATGTTAAGGGTTCTAATGAACCGCCCGGCAAGGACCAGGCCCGAGTCGACGGCGCGTTGTATCTCACGCGCGCCTCAAAGAGATGTCAGCACATCGTGACGGGGTCCACGAAGACCGATGCCTCCTGGGTCAGGATTGCGGGTTGGTTAAAAAAGAAACCGTGGCCCTGGCGCGTAGGCAAGGGAAGAAACACGGGTAGGTTTAAGTAAGTAAAAGTCTGACATGATTTCCCATCCCAAACAAAGAAAAGGTTCTAATGTACCGTTGTGCGTAGGCCATGACGGCCAGCGGTAGTTATTACAACCAGCCAATCTCTCTCCAGGAGTTTATTGAGTATCCTGGTTTGTTGAGAACATTTGTGTATGAGTAACCCATGTTTTTTTAACCTAATCCGGGTGACGCTTGTGCACCCAAAGAGTAGATGTGCAACGGTCTCATCAGCCCCCATCTAAGCCCTGTACAGGAGGCTGTCCGTTATGCCTATTGTGTGAAAATGTTTATTTATCGAGCAGTGACCGGTGATAGTCTCCTTCACCAATCGCAGGCCTTTCCTGTTCAGGAGTAACAGTCTTTTGGTTAGCCTGTCATCCAGGGATGGCAATGCTTCCTTGGACTATTTGCAGCCCCATGACCAGGACCACCAATTCTCTGGTTGCGCATGAGTGTCCTTCTGTAGCGATTATTAGGTACTATGAACTGGATTTTTTTTTCTTTAAGTCCCACACTAGTAATTTCTCCTGTATCGTGGGTGCGTTTGGAAACATAATGTAGAGTATATATAATATAATAATAATATCATATTAGGTACTAATCCATTATTCCATGTGTTCAAAAAAATGTGTTTGCTCGACAAAGTAAATAACGCAATGAATAAATTATACCTAAATATCATGTTAGTGTACTGTGCTTATACCTCTGCTTACCCAATTCGGAAATATAGTCGTAATGTTAAAGTATCTATCTAAGGCACCCGTCCCACCGGCGGCGGGTGACGAGATACTGGGCGTAACACAATTTATTACTCCGTATGTTGGAAAATATATCTAATAAATGTAAACAACGCAATGTATGTTGTTTCACTGTCAAAATGAAACCTCATCATCATCATCATCAACCTTTTTATCGTCCCACTGCTGGGCACAGGTCTCCTCTCATACAGAGAAGGATTGAGCGTAATCACCACGCTTGCTCAAGGCGGGTTGGCGATTTCAGACTTAAAGTCCAGGTTTCTTAATAAATCTTTAATACTTAGAAAGTGCATATAACTTTAGAAAAGTTACATTGGTACTTGCCTGACCTGGAATCGAACCCGCGCACTCATACTTGAGAGGCTGGTGTTTTAACCACTAGGCCACCACTACTAACCCCTACGTTACACCTACCCCTTCCTAAAATGAAACCTATTACGCTGGAATGCATGACAGATGCACGGACGCCAGGTCAAGCTACACGCAACTGTCAACTGTCAAATATTCCCAATCAGGCTTGAACTTTAATACATTGGCGATGCGTATCAATCAGAACATAGCATAATAATCAGCCTAGAATGTTCTCACTCCTGGAACACCGGCCTCTTCTAGGTGAGAAGGACTGGGCCGTAACCTAACACGCGGGCCCACTGCGAGTTGGTAGATCAAAGCATCTGGCCATCTAATCTCTTCAGTATCCTGTATTGATTGCTAGAGAATGCCTAAGGCATATTAATTTCGTTTTTGTATCATTTTGTACGAAATATTCAACTAAATATAAATATGTACATAGTTATTTTTACTTTATACCAAACCTGAATATAGTTTCTTCAGAATAAGCAACTGAATCGATTCCAATCATTTTTACACCATGTTATATTTTTTCCCAAATACATTTAGAAAGTGTGGTTCCCGAGCGCACACAGCTAACGGTATATCATAGTACTACCTAGGAGCACACAGAGACAGCCCCCTCCCCCGCGCCACAGCGCTCCAGGCGCGGGTGGGCGAGCGGTGCGTTCACCATATTTTTGTTGGAACATCCAAGCAAGATAACTAGCTCATAACTTTGTGGTTTTTCATGACATCTTTTTGAAATTTTTTACATAGATTCTTTGCTTAAAAATACTGGACACGTGTTTTGGGTTTCGCATAAGCAAATATGTAATAACGTTGTATACTGGACCTATAATTTGTACGTTTCTTGAAGGAAAAAAATATTTGTTTGCTAGCGGCTTTCTCGGCGACAGTGGGACAGGTGCCTTACGTTAATAAATACGTAGCAAATTGTTTTTTTTTGCTGTGAGTGCATACTACCTGAATACTGATTTCATAACTAAGTAATGTCACTTACTTATGTAGGTCATTATAAAAAAACTTCGCGACAGTTTATCTTACAGGGGTAGGCAGAGAAGGAGCGGTAGTTCAACGACGAAATAATAATATTTCATTCCTACTCATCATTAGTAACGATGGGGCAGTAAGGTTCTGGAGTGGCGGCCACGTGCCGGAAGCCGCAGCGCAGACAGGTCCCCAACAAGGTGGACTGACGACCTGGTGAAGGTCGCGGGAAGCCGATGGATGCGGGCAGCACAAGACCAGTCATCTTGGAAAGCCTTGGGGGAGGCCTTTGTCCAGCAATGGACATCTATAGGCTGAAGAAGAAGATTGACAGCCTCTGTGGCGTAGCGGTAACGAACGCGGCCGCTGCGCAAGGAGGCGCGGGTTCGATCCCCGCGCAGTGGGAATTTGTATGGATGAATATGAATATTTCACTGGTCTGGGCCTGTAGCCAATGTAACATCGCTTCATAGCGAAGCGAAATCGAACACCAAACCAACCAATGGCGGGAACGATTGACCACGCGACGCGACAAATCACGTGGTCAATCGTTCCCGCCATTGGTTGGTTTGGTATTCGATTTCGCTTCGCTACGAAGCGATGTTACATTGGCTAGGGCCGCTGGTCACGATTAGACCACCTAAATCGTTATTGAATTATGCAGCTAACCATGATAGAAAGACAGGTCTTTATATAAAAATGACACCTTAGTTCGGTACTAAGTTGTCACTTTTGTATAAAAACTTTGACTAAATATCATCAATAACCTTATATTATTAACCTTATATTTTTTTTTTTTAAAAATAACCTCAATAAAGTTGGATTTCGTTTTGTACTAACTGGAAATCGTTTATTTCAGTTGTACAGAAGACAGCACATCAAGCTACTACAATCTGTCAGATGTATTTATTAGTTTTTTTTTTTTGGTTTTATTTGTTCCATTTGGAACAGGCTAAGGTCACAGACCATACTGCCATGTCTCCAGTAATTAATTTTCAACTTTTGTAACTTATCCTAAACTTATCCTATCTCTTATCCTAACTTAATCTAACCTATACCTATCTCCTTTCGTTTCCCGCGTGAAAAGACACTAGGAGAAAGATTTGGTACAAAGCCATGATGTGGCCACTATGCTACAATATTTCACTGTTCTTTATGAATTATTCACTGAATGCCCTTTTTACTACATAAATCACGCGTTTTTATTTAGTAACCGACACTTTATATAATTTAAAAGTACAATGAAAAACGAGCGTGGCACTCATCTTGGCTTCCCGCCAAAAACTCCCGTCTTTATTAGATTTTCAACTTTATCTCTATTTGTTTTTTATGCAGTAAGGCTCAAGTATATTACAACAATATTTGTCAGTTTTGGGTAACTTGACCTGCTGTCGTCCGTTCCATTTATAGGCACTTTCGAATTATAACAATTAATTAGTCGGTCAGTTAGAAACTAGTTGCCCATTTTAAAATGTTGACGTCTTTATGGAGGAGAAAGGGCAAGAAATACCAAGGACTCTTTTACATCAAAATGAGGGTCTGATGATGGAGCCAGGTGGTGTATAAGCCAGTAGAGTTAGGTAGTAGCCCCGTCATAACTTCGTTCATTTTACGTAGATATCTATTAATTAATGAATAATAAGGATAAAGCTCGCCTAACCGTCAACATAGCGATAGCGAACGCGTCCGCTGCGCAATGAGGCGCGGGTTCGATCCCCGCGCGGTACAAATATTTGTAAAGAAGAAATCATGTTAAGCCATTGGTTCCGATTGCCATACGAACATCTAATGGCAGTCGTTACGGGTTGTTGGAGCCTTCAAAAGCCCAATAATTGGTCTGACAGCAATGCTCGAAGCATCGCCTTCGGGTTGTGGAGGTCAGACGGCAGTCGCTTCACGAAAAATATCTAAGTTTAGCTAAAATCAGCAGTTAGACTGGTAAAGCGTACCCCAGACTCCAAAGCTTAAAAAAGCTTCGGATGCGACTGGGATTAACGCTGAAATGATGATGTCTGATGATGATAACGCTCGCCTATATTTAATTTTTTGCTGAATACCAGTATTTTGTACATGGATAGACTGCCTACCTGACCACCACAACCCAGTTATTGGCTAATACCACAGCCCTCAGCGAGCTATGTAGCGGGCTATGTTGGGCGTCTCTTTGAAGGACCGCATCAGAAATGAGGTGATCCGACAGAGGACCAGAGTCACCGACATAGCTGAGAGGATTAGCAAGCTGAAGTGGCAATGGGCTAGTCACATTAGGCGCTTTCAAATTCAAATTCAAAGTCAAAAAATTTGTTTCGGATTAAAAAACATAAATATCCATATAGTGTTAGTACAAGTAAAGCTTAGCCTAATGTTAGTAATAAATTAACTAAAGTGGGTCTGGACTACCAGCCACCTACGTAAGAGGGGCGAGCCCCACCGATCCGAAAACACATTTAGGATGCCATTGAAGGAAGCACAACGCTTCCGCACGATTGCGGCGAACCCGTCGACCCTCGCCTCCGCGAACATCCCTGACGCGCTACAGCGCCACGGCAACCCCAAGAGCACCCTGAATGCGTTATTATACCGTATGCACAGGCCGCTGATGCCCGCTGGGTATACGTGGTCATTGCTGGCTGCACGTGTAAAACGACTGGCAGAAGGCCTTAAAAAGCGTTATCTTAACAGACTTAGAACAGCTCACAAACCTGCGGGCCAGCATGTTGCAACGGACAGCCGGCGACCTGCGCTTCCTATTAATATCCACAAAATCCTTTAAGTCGTCAGTGACCCAAATACTTGAACTTTGCAACCCGCCCTAAAGGAGACCCAGAGAGAGAGATTTCAGGCAGCTAAATTATTTCATCACCACTGCTTTCAAAACGGTGAAGGAAAATATCGAGAGGAAACCGGCATGTCCTAGAGGCAAACACTTCGAAGACATGTGACATGTACCAACCCGTACTGGACCCGCGTGGTATCCTAACTGCCTGGGTCATTATAGGCGGATTATGTATGTTATGTATGGTAAACCAGTGCTCCAGGACTCATAGTTCTTCAAGTCGTTAAAATTAAGGGGCAGTGGGCGGGGCACATTGCTCGTTTCACCGATAGCTGATGGGGCAGTAAGGTTTTGGAATGGCGGCTACGTGACCACGTACGCCCAAGGTGGGCCGATAACCTGGTGAAGTTCGCGGGAAGCCGATGGATGCGGGCAGCACAAGACCGGTCATCGAGAAAAACCTCAGGGAGGCCTTTGTTTAGCAGTGGACTTCTATAGGCTGAAGAGGAAGAAGAAGTATGGTACAATAGGTAGTCAGATTTCAGAGGCTTCTGAGGCCTTAACGACTAAGATTTAATTCAGAAGATATACATAAAAGTTACAATCATAAGCAATAACACAGTAATTTGCTAAGACAATAATGTAGTTATTGCTTCATTACCGAGTCAGCACATTGAACCGAGGAAATGTTTATTAAGTAAAACGATTCAGACTTTGAACATTGACATGTTTCTAGGTAGCAACGAATGAAATGCTAAGTCAGTTAAACACATTAAAGAATTGTTAATAATGCAATAATAGAATACCTAGTGGATAATACAAGCTGTCGCCCCTGACTTTATTCGGTTTTTTTAAATGAAACCTTTCCCTACGAAATACTCCTGTATCGTGGGTTGCGTTTTACAAACATTTAGACACACATAGATATGGAGCTGTGGTAGCCTAGTAGTATCGCCGCGACTTACATGCTGTAGGTCGCAGGTTAGAACCCCGTTCAGGCGCTTTACTATGTGTAAATATTTCATCACCACTGCTCTCAAAACGATGAAATGAAACCGGTGGTAGACCATGACATCAGCCGACGGCAGACAAAGTCCTGCCGCCAAGTGATTCGTCGTGTTCCGGCATGATGTCTGGTCGTACGGAGGACGGGTCT
Source organism: Sesamia nonagrioides (assembly GCA_017933935.1). Lineage (NCBI taxonomy): Eukaryota > Metazoa > Arthropoda > Insecta > Lepidoptera > Noctuidae > Sesamia > Sesamia nonagrioides. The sequence continues at coordinate 27,845 of JADWQK010001586.1, forward strand.
GAGCAGTTGTGTTGCTATGTGTGCCGGGTACGATGCGTCAAATGTTGTTGTGCCGGGGCTATGTGGGAATCTCTCGGTGGTAGGCCATAACATCGGCTGCCGGCGGAAGTTACCACCCACCAGACAAAGTCTTGCCGCCAAGCGATGGTCTGAGCAGTTGTGTTGCGATGTGTGGCGGGTACGATGCGCCAAATGTTGTTGTCTCGGGAATTTGGTCGTGGAGAGTCTCCAGATCAATCTCCCTCTAGCGCAGGATCGTTTGGTCGTGTTGGTCTTGGGTTTAACATTGCATCACCTCGTTCAACTGCCGTCATCCTTCCTATTCCTAAGTTTTTTAAGTGAATAGGCTTAATAAACTAGTGCGCTTTACCATCAACGATTGCATCACTGCTTACCATCAGCCGGGATTGCTGTCAAGCACTAGTTTATAATTATTAAAAAAAAAATCGAACCCAAGACACGGAGCACAGCAGTCGATCGCTCTGCCACTGCGCCAATAGTGTCGTGTTTTTAAACTGTTTTTCAGGTTAACTAAAACGTATATATTAGGTGTGGGACTTGTGCCATCATCATCATCACAGCGTTAATCCCAGCCGCATCCGAAGCTTTTCAGCTTTGGAGTCTGGGGTCCGCTCTATCAGTCTAACTGCTGATTTCGCTAACGGCTTAATGTGCTTTCAGAGGTACGACCAAACCAGTGCAAATATGCATATTCATGCATACAAATATATATTTGCACAGCGCGGGGATCGAACCCGCCCCTCCTTGTACAACGACCGCGTTCGCTACCACTACGCCACGGAGGTTGCGCCACTGCGTCAACAGGGTCGTGTGTTTTTACACTGTTTTTCAGCTCAACTAAAACGTAAATAATGCATGCACGAAGCGACAGGCTAGTCTATCTGACTATCATCACCCAGTAACTTTTTTTTATAATTTATAAACTAGCGCTTGACCGCAATCCCGCCTGATGGTAAGCAGTGATGCAATCGTTGATGGTAAAGCGCGCTAGTTTATTAAGAGTTAAGTTGATAGTTTAACTTTGGACATTATTTTATTTATGTACACACAACAAAATACATAAGGATATGACAAAATTAAGATGAGTACAAAGGTGCTTCTTATTTTTCAAGAAATTCCTCCCAGCGAACTTATTTCACTTACCTTTTTTTTTACGCTGTGGTAATGCATTTACGCACCGTACCCCGAAGGGCGTGTGTGGGACTCGCCCAGCCGAAGCCGGGAATACCCACTAAACCCACAGCGGCACAACGACATCGCCTGAGTGGCAGGGTCATGGGAAATAGCAAGCCTGCCTACCAATCCCCTGCCGGCGATTCCCGCCTAAAGGCGGGCCCACAATGGTCCCCCCATACGGAGGGGCCAGACTGGGTACGTCTTCTAGTGCGAGAAGACACAGCAGCCAAGGGTTTTTAGCGAGGTGTCCTTCCTCTTAGCCCCATTCGTTTGCCCGGAGGCAAACGGGGCCCCCAGCTCCTCTCAATGAGGAGACCGGGTTGCCCGACGGTGACCCGGAGTTCGGGTCACGTCAGCCACCTGGAGTAGTGGCCGACCCGCCGCACGTGTGACCGCCGAAGCGGTCCCCACTTCTGGTTTTGGTCCGCGCCGGTAAACCGATAACCCCCATATCTGGGGGCCGTTCCCCTATCCGCCACCTGGGGACGTGGCAGGCCAGAAACTGCACACGGATTATTTCACTTGACTTACCTACTCTAAGTACGGGTATATGAAACTGCCTTTTTTGATGGGAAATCATCTAATGACGTCTCCCGCTCTGTGCCGACCGGAAGGGCGTGTCAGAGTTTTTCTGACTAAAACCCAACCCATGTTCCTTCTCTTGCCGGTACGTCAGGGCCACGGGATCTCTTTCGGACAACCCAAAATCGGCCCTGGCCTGGCAGATATGAAAATGCCTGACACGGGTATCGAACCCACATAACGCGACATACAGAAGGCGCGCTTGCGATTAACCTATTGGAAGATGTAGTGACCACTTGTCAGCTGCATCTTCTTAGTCTTTAATTAATTTTCAGGGTACTTTTTACTGACTGGGATGCTATGTCAGAGTGAAAATGGGATGAGTTTTTTTTTCTCTTTATTTAGTTCAGGGACTTTTACACGAATGTGTATGCCAGTCCCATCGTAACTAATCCAAAAAACTTAACCAAACCTTAACCTAATAAAATTTACTAATCTTAATTTAACAAATATAAATACTTTATAGGCGGCCTCTGAAGTAGGTGTGGACAATATATTATGGAAAGTACCAACATCATATCTATTTACTTCCAACTCTTTAAACAATTTTTCTCTTTCAGACTGCAATCTAACACATTCCGTCAATAAGTGAAAAACATCCTCCGGCGTTGCGGACACCTCACAGTTTTGAGCGGCATGTGTCCAGATCGCAGTCTGTGAGCAATTACCACCAGCCGTCTACTTAACCTAGTGTTATAAAACCATGGTAGGTATATAACTTAATCAAATGTTATTCCGTGGTGCTTGGCAATCTGGGCTTCTCCCAGTTGCAATAATGTCCCTTTGTGCCGATTGGCCTAGTTCTGTTCTGTCTCCTGCTTATTGTGGAGGGAAGTGGAAAATAGTTATTTGTTATACAAGAGTGCAAAGTTGCTTTTTAACCGCGTGTTCAATTTTGATGACCGAGCAAGCGAAGGATTCTAAAATTGAATCACGAGCGCAGCGAGTGATTAAAAATTAGAATCCTGAGCGTTAGCGAGGGAATCAAAAGGACACGAGGTGAAAAATCTTTGCACTCGAGTGCAACACGTAACTTTTCATTCCACCTCAGCGAGGAAATGACTAAATGCAATAAAAAATGTTTACTACTTGTTTAAAATGTTTATTAATTACTACATTATGAGAGGTAAGTATTAGAGAATAATCTTTAAATTATAATAAAATAATACTAAAGTATAATTAAGAAAATTTTAAAGTAACGTTGCAACAGTTATTTAAATTGAGTGTAATATTTTTCTTTGGTAATATTGGTGTTAGTCACTTGTGTACTGTTTTTCGGTAAACTGTCTGTCATACCTAATAGTTGTACCGATTCATCGGATTCCCTTGGCGTGAATGTTGGAGAGAGAGGGAGATGGTTAGGTGTTTCATAACGGCTTATTTTTGATGTAGAAGGGCCAGTCCAAGTTTCCGATTGAAGCTCTTTCAGTGTAATGGCTCCTACGATGCCTTCACATATTTTAGACTTATTTTGGATGGAATCCTCTATGTATCCCTCTACAACTGCATTGGTCTTCCAGCCTCCGTGGCGCTTAAGGGACAGGAGATCAGCACCGGAATCAGCCAAAAGTGTGGCTGAAGTTCGTCGGAAACAATGACCCGTGTACAACAGGGGTTCTGGAAGTTCAAGAAATGTTGCTATTTCTCGTGGGATACTGCCAATTTTATTAGTACCCATAGGCTGTCTAACACACTTTCCATTGCGATACTGCAGAAAAAAACGATCGATTGGAGTGTTAGGCGGCCGTAAGGCTTGATATTTCTCAACAATCGTTACGTATTCCTTGCGAATGACAAAGTTGCGGTCTCTTTTTGTCTTTGTATTAGGTAAATTAATTAATAGTAAGTCATCTGAATGTTTCTCAATGTTTTTGACATTAAGTTATGTTAGTTCATTAGTTCGACATGCTCCGTTTATTCCAATAATAAGAACAACCTGCAATGTAAAGAGTATTGTAGTAGATAAATGAATAAAATTTATATGAACGCATAATTATGCCTATCAGCATTTACTAAGTATACTATTTAATTGAGATTAATATATGTACTTAAGTAGATACTGAATGTGCAACTGACTTACTTTTGCCGCCAAATATACGGAATCGGGTGCTTCGTTAAGAAACTTTTCAATATCAGATACTATGAAAACCTTCGATTTTTTTGGATGATGACCAGATGAGGCTCTTTTTAAAAATGCTACTAATTTAGGATAGGTATCGATATGTATGTCTTTTTCATCTTTATTGTTGCTTTTAGCATCGAATACGTACTCCATAGAGTGCTTGCTTTCTTGTTCTCGGATAATTCTATAAAATATGCCAGCAAAACGTTTTCTGAGAAAGTTTTGGCTCCTTTTGCTAGTCGCCACGTGTTAAACATATCGTACTGTTTTAAATACTTCTCGCGTGATTGTTGAGGTAGAAAGCTCATTTGCGCATTATTAACAGTTTCAGTCAATTCTGTTGGCGTCAAACAAACTTCCTCGTCGCTAGAATCACTCATTTTAGTTTTTCACTTGTTTTCAAGTTTCTTTTTTTAATATAAGGTTTAACAATGACGTGAAAAAATGCCGCGTAAAGAACCGCGTACAAAGAAAATTGAAAAAAGAACACCAAGAAGGTTCCGAGTCTGAGTTTTTAACAAATTAAAAAAAAATTGTATGATATATTCGGCACCATAGAGGTAACAGTAAATAGGTTTAATGTTTTTTTTTTAATTTACAAACTTAGTGCACACGATGTTCTAAATTCAATTTACTTTATCCTCTAGAGAATAAAAACGGCTTTTCCAGTCAGATATTGAAGATTAAAAATACTCTTTCCGAGATGGTGGGATGAAAAATATATTTTTTCTTACTCCTCCGCTATTCTTTCATGATTAATTTCGTTGCGGGACCCAAGACAGTTGAATCGTTTCTCCGGGACTCGTCGAGCTTCATTGCTCGGCGTTTTTCTGGCGGTCTCCACTGTTGATTCTGGCTTTCAGGAGTTGCAGTGGGTTGGGAACAGTGTGGCGTGTTTTGTCCCAAAAAAAAACCATGGTATATAAGGAGGCTCCGATACTATAGATGTATACCAAATTCTTTTCGACATCGATCTTTCGTCAAAATATTCTTTCCACAGTCCATAGCACTTGTGTTTATATTTAGGCAATATTTCCAGATAATCGGTTTTAATGTGTATTTCCTTTGCCTCATCTATCCCTATCTTTGCCAAACGATCCGCCTCCTCATGACATTACCCTGTAAGCCTATGTGTGATGGAACCCATTGGAACCCGTTATTCCTTAACTTATATATCTTGACAGAATACCATACGCTATCGGTGTTCCTCTGCACCCAGAGGCACATCGAGCAATATGTTGCAGTGCGCTCTTGCTGTCTACACAGATTACTGCTTTATTTTTGGGATGAGGTTATTTTCTTCGCTTCCGTTGCAGTGCTAAAAGCCCTCGTTTTAACGCGTGCTTGGATATTATCTAGGAGTTTCTAGTTTTTATTTTTTTATTTTATTGAGTTGTACTGTAGCGCTATTCTATGTAAATCTAACCTTAAAAACATAGCAGATGTAAACTGTCAATATTAACGAATTCCTCAAGCGGAATGACATCTCAATTCACCAAAGGTTAACGGCTGAGTTTTTTAAATAGTAGAACAGATGCGAAGGCCAATTATTTTGCTTCAAAACGTTCAAATTCAAGTTGCGAACTCATCTGACAATCAATGTCTACAACTTGTAAAAAATTAAGAGGAAGACGTATTTTTCGGTCAACCCCCAGTTGACCCCACCTACTAGTGTTTGCCACTCACTTGTGGGGCGAGGCCCTCGAGAAAAACGTTTAATAATTTATATAAAAAAAAAAAAAAAAATAAGAATCAGACGGAGATAAGAGGGGCGATTCGATCGTAATGTTAAGAATGTTCGCAATCTGACTGATCTTTTTTTTTGGATTTATAAAGTAGTGCTTGATCGCAATCCCGCCTGATGGTAAGCAGTGATGCAATCGTTGATGGCAAAGCGCGCTAGTTTATTAAAAGCCTATACTAAAAAAAAACTGAGTGAATAGGAAGGAAGACGACAGTTGAGCGAGGTGATGCAATGTTAACCCATCAACACGACCAACGGTGCTGAGCCAGAAGGAGATTGATCTGGAGACCCTCCACGACCAAACTCCCGACACAACAAATTACAAGAATTCCTTAGCCTTCTGACTGAGAAAGATGATCCATAACCCCACCTCAGGTTCAATTGAAAGCCAGCATCAGACACTAGTTGTCTGTCATTCTTGCTGAATTGGGCCCTTTTTCCTGCAGCTGCGAGGTGCACTTTGCTGCTATTTTTTACATCGGGGGTTTTACATTCTATTTGTTTTTGTGGTAATTTGATGTCTGTTTATTTTAAGATGTATTGTGTGTCTTTTAGTTTGTGCTGAATAAATGTATTTTCTTTCAATCTAAACTTAACTCCTGTAAGTAAGGAGTTGCCCTTCGGTTTGTATTCAATCGGTTATTATTGGTATCTACTCGTAGTTATACGCGAATGTATATTCCAAAAGAAATAAGAAATCCTCATAAAAACCAGGTCCACTAATGGCGTATTGGTAGCTAATAGGTACCAAGGTAGTTTGACTAAAATAAGAATTTGAATAACGTGCCGTGTGGTATCGGGCTAACCATATAAATAGTACTAACCCCTACCCTTCCGTGGGGGTCGTAAGAGTCGATTAAGGGAACTCCCGCCAGGGAAGCGGGCAGCAGTGCTTCTCCTGTGGAATAACAAATCACTGCGCTCCCCGCCCCGTCCGTGGGGATTATGGCAGTTCTCACAATGGAATGAAAACCTTGGGGGAGGCCTTTGTCCAGCAGCGGACGTCTATAGGCTTGGAAGAAGAAGTAGGTAGTTTAATATATTAACAGATGTGACGGCCACTTTTCTGCCTATACTGCATTTAAGAAACAGCGGGATAAAATGTGTTATTCCTGGTAATAAACTATCTGTGTGCCAAATTTCATCCAAATCCGTTCAGAAGCTTTTTCCGTGAAAGAGTTACAAACATCCATCCATAGTCACAAACTTTCGCATTTATAATATTAGTAAGATGACCCAGGAAGGAGGCCGCCGAGCGGGATTGAGAGGGGTTCTAACCTTGCTCGGAGAAGGTAAAAGGTCCATACATGCTTTCCGAAGAATACAAAAATCCAACACCCATCCACGAACCGTCCTTGGAAAGCATCATCATCATCATCTTTTCAACCGAAAGACGTCCACTGCTGGACTTAGGCCTCCCCCAAGGATCTCCACGACGAGCGGTCCTGCGCCTTCCGCATCCAGTGATTTCCCGCGACCTTCGCCAGGTTGTCGGTCCACCTTCTCGGGGGACTACCCACGCTGCGTCTTTGGGAAGCATAGTTCAACACTTATGTATCCTAAAATAGACTATCCTCAATTTGAATAAATTTCAGCATATATTGCCAATCCATTGGTTCAATATATTCGATAAATGTACTTAAATCACGCAATGATTGTTTGTGACTATAATATAATTATAGTGCATTTCGAAATTACTGAATGTTCATAAAAAGTAGGTGTGTGACTGCGCACCTAATATTATTGGGTTCATACCTACATAGATATGCATATAGAGGGTCTTTACAGGTATGAGGAACAGGGAGTAAAGTTCACTCATCTTCCGTAGGAAAGGGAGGATCCGTCGACCAGATGAGTGTTATGTCTTGCGGACACTTGTCCAAAGGTTGACACTGGGAAGTTGTATATAAATATGTTAGTTGCACGGCATACTCTGTGAGATACCAGAGTCTGTGAGACGTCAGTATGACACGTTGTTAGTATGTGGTGTTTGTTGATACCGCTACAGCAGGGTAATTATTGCGTAACACACTATCACCAGCAATGGGTTTCATTTTGACAGTTCAACAACATTCATTGCGTTATTTTTTACGGTTTTGATCGTACCCATTTCGGAACATATGAAGCATTGGATTGGCAATTTTCTTCGAAATGATTCCAACTAATACTAATAGAGCGTTATGCAATTAGGGTGCAGGTCATGCGATCATGTCATGGGTGTGTCTACCTAAGTTACAGGATTGCATTGCTGCTGTGCGATTCTGTAACCTTCTTACCGTAAAATTTAGGTAGGTACACTGTGAAGTGAGCGTGGTGTGAACTGTTCAATTAGGTAATGCTAAGGACTAAACTGTCAACTTGAGATTTTTATAGAATCCTAGGATAGTGCAGTGGCACTGACAGAAATATTTTCTGTCAGTGCCACTGCACTATTCTAGTAGGTAGATTGATACAAACAGAAATAGCTCGGTCAAGCTTTGTATACGCGGGGGCCGTGCGGTCCATGGGCCTTTACGAGGCACCGATGTGGGCGCGGTCGCTAAGGAAGCATTCAGCCTGATGCCTGACTGCGTCCCAGAGAGTCCGGGGATACCGCACGGTCTCTGCTGAGGCGGCGAGCCTCCTTGTCGGATTGCCGCCATGGGATCTGGAGGCCAAAGCCATCGCCATGTGGGAATGGAGTGAGGAGGCAAAACGCCGGGGCATAACTCGCTGCCGCGAGAAATCGCGGTTCGGCTGACAGGGCTCTGGCGGGATCTCATGGCTACATGGAGAGTGCGATTGTCGCAACCCAGTGCTGGACACGCCACTATAGCGGCGGTAAGTCCCCTTTTTGAGGAGCGGCTGGAAAGGCGCCACGGCGCCATTACCTTACGCCTGACACAGGTCCTTACCGGATACGGCTGTTTCGGGAGGTTCCTGTTCCGTTTCCGGATAAGGCGGAAGGGAACGCCAGGGTGTCACCACTGTTTGGATCGCCCTGAGGACACGGTTAAGGCCTGCCCGGCTTGAGTAGAGTACCGCCGTGTCCTCGTGGCGGCGATCTCTCGTGTCTGCCCATGGTCCAGGCCATGGTCCGGAGCGAGAGAGCATGGCAGGCCGTCACCTCATTCTGCGAAGCAGTGATACTGGCAAAGGGGAAGGCGGAGCGCGTTAGGGAGTGGGAATCCCAGCGCCCTCACGCCTCTAGCCGCTGCAGGTGACGTCCTGGTCGGGAGACAACATCGAACTCCCGGCCACCGCAGGCGCGGGCTTGCGGACGGTGAGCAGTGGGCAGCTCTTCGCCCGGTAAGGACCAGGCCCGAGTCGACAGTGCGTTATATTTCACACGCGCCTCAAAGAGATGTCAGCACATCGTGACGGGGTCCATGAAGACTGATGCCTCCTGGGGCTCATGGGTCAGGGTTGCGGGTTGGTTAAAAAAATACCTGGCCCTGGTCCACAGGCAAGTGAAAGAACACGGGTGGGTTTTAGTCAGTAAAAGTCTGACACGCCCTTCCGCTCCGCCCAGAGCGGTAGAGGTCACTTGATGATTTCCCATCAAAAACACAAAAAAAGGTTTATTTGTCTGATAGTCTTGAGGCTAGATACACTATTCTAAAACAATTACAAGGTGGAACATGACGTGTTATTCATCCAAATAATTAAGTGGGTACCTGCTGCCTACCTTTTTGGTACTATAAATTGACAATGACCACACTTGATTTACCCATCACTAATAAGCGGAAAGATTCAATCGAATAAAAACCTATACACAGACAAGGTCGATCATGGAATTCGGACAGTACATTCTCAGACCACACCTGGAAAACTCGCGCGATGGCTAAAACGTTTGTCATATTATTCTTAATGATCAACATCATAAACGTCCAAACGACGGACTTAATCTTAAGTGCTATAGCGAAAGTCACGGAGACCATAGCCGATAAGCTTATCAATAATCCGATAGTGACTTCAACGACGTTTGTGGCTTCCAATACGTTGGCAGCAGCTGTTGACCTACTAACCAGTGTACCCTTGAAAATTTTAAGGGCTGCAGGACCTGCCCTACTTACATCTCGAATCAGTAAAAGAAACACAATAGATGCAGTCGACAAGTTCTTTGGTGCTTTCTATGCAGGTAAGCGAAACCAAGATGCAAGAATGAGTATCGGTGCTATCCTTGTTAAGTATGGATATACAGTTGAAAAACACGAAGTCACAACAGAAGATGGTTATTTGTTAACAATGTTCAGGATTCCCAGCAACGGACCAGCAGTGTTCCTCATGCACGGGTTACTTGGCAGTGCGGACGACTACATCTTAGCGGGCCCCGGAAGCGGGCTCGCGTACCTTCTAGCGGACCAAGGCTACGACGTCTGGATGGGCAATGCCCGAGGCTGCAAGCATTCTCGTCGCCACCTCAGCTTGAACCCGTCTGAAGCATTGTTCTGGGACTTCTCGTGGCATGAAATTGGCATATACGATCTTCCAGCTATGATCGACTTTGTGTTAAGAAAAAGAAATTTAGAATCTCTAAAATACATCGGCTATTCTCAGGGCACTACAGCTTTCTTCGTCATGACTTCTGAAAAACCTGAATATAATGCAAAGATATCTGTAATGGTTGCACTGTCCCCCGTTGCTTTTATGTCTAAAGTCAGGTCCCCTATAGTGAGGCTGTTGTCTCCTGGAACATCAATCTTGCACAGAATTTCAAAGAGTCTGGGACTGTATGAGTTTTTACCGGATAATAAAGCTATTAGCGCGCTGAAGCTGTTAACGTGTGGAACAGGACCTATACAGGCGATTATATGCAGTAATATTTTATTTATTTTCGCTGGTTATGATTTTGGTCAGCTCAATGTTACGAATTTGCCCATGATATTTGGACATTTGCCGTCTGGCGCGTCGATGAAGCAATTTGTTCATTACGGCCAAGGATTGTTAACTGAGGATTTTAGAAAATTTGACTATGGTAGTGAAAAGAATATGAAAAAATATGGTATTAAGGTGGCTCCGAGGTACGCCTTGGATAAGATAGAGGCGCCGGTTTGTTTGTTCTATAGTGAGGCGGACTGGCTCGCACACCCCAGTGACGTGGAGCATCTCCGTGGGAGGCTCCGGAACGTGGTGGACACACACAAGATACCGTATGAACAGTTCAATCACCTGGATTTTATAATAGCTAAAGATGTGAAAGCATTGGTTTATAAAAGGCTTTTAAAGGTGCTTTTGACATTCTAAATGTTAAACGAATTTTAATATGTGGATGGAATTAAATCATTTATATAACAAGGTTAATTTTATTTATCCAGCTTTATATTTTTGTTCCTATGTGACAACTAGCCCGCGGCTTCGTCCGGGTAGATGGCGTGGATTAAAGGCTGTAGCGAGGTTAAGAGCGGGCTGTTAAATTTTGCTAAGTTTTCTAATGAGTTTTACGATCACGGAAGATGATTGACTTAAATGAAATTGGGATTTATTTAATCTTTGTATATTTATTTGATATTTGCCTAACGGAAAACACGATTCATTTATTTTGACTCGATAGTTATATTTTTCGAAATTATGAATCTTTCTGGGCTTTTTAACAAATATCTGTTACACTTATTGAGTTACAATCATTAATTATCTTGCATTAATAGAATCACACACTTTTTAAAATAATGCCTAAAGGAAATATTTCTATTGTATTTAATTTTTAAGAAATCATCAAAAACAGTTTTGAGACTTACGACCTTTACTTTCGTGCTATAGCGTTTCGACCGTTGCTATGCGATATTCTGCACTATTGACTACCGCGCAATGCACAATGCCCCGGGGCACGGTTCTGAAATCAGTCTCGCGCCACGCGCTCTCGAGGAAGGATCTGTACTCGTTGCGCTCACGCCTGACTACGAAACACGATGGGAAATAAAACAAATAAAAAATATATTTCTAAAAGAAAATCTTCAAAATTGTTCAAGGATTTAGCTAAACGAGGAAGAGAATCTAAAATGTAAGTATTTACGTCTACCTATATTTATATTTATTTTGGTGAAACAAGAAATTTGACGTTTCAACATCATATTCACACAAACCTGTCAAGTTCACAGAAACCTGTGGAGTAGCCGAATGGACTTTTAGATATTTTTTTTTTCCTTATTTAAATATTTCTTTTTATATAAAATATTTCTTTCGCAGGAACAAACATGTTGACGTAGAACAGGAATCTATGGAGTTCCCTACTGAAC
>JADWQK010001611.1:0-25811 GCA_017933935.1 Sesamia nonagrioides
AATATTTATTTATTTCAAAGTTTATACAGACGAGGCTTAACACAAAGTTTATACAGACAGGCAGACTTAAGTAGTTTTTTAAACAGTTATTACATTATAGATTCCTTTTACATAATAATTATGTTGATCCAGATTCTGTACAAAGGAGATAAAAACTCTGTCCCTTAAACTAGGCTGTCCTGTATCTTAAGGAACAGTGTTCGGCTAAGGGGTTTTTAGATAAAGAACAGTACAGTGATGGAACGGTGTTACTCTGGTTATCCAGTGATATTTAAATTTAATACTTATTATTACGTGTGTGTGTGTGTGTTTTTGTGTTTGTGTGTGTGTGTGAGTGTGTGTGTATTTTTAAGCTAATACCAGTACGCTAGTTGAGGGTTGTGATCCTAAACGGGTTCATAATATTATATTATGCAATAGACGTAAGTAGTGATTCGGTTTTGTCATAGTCCTGCAGAAGAAGCAATGAAGTTATTTTAGATTTTAATTCATATTTGTTTCGCTCGCTTCGCGCGTGGGAGTGTATTCTTTGGCAGAATGAACGCAATATTATGTTGGATAGTGTACAAGTTACATCCGGAGTTGTTTATTATACGGACCTTGTAGAAGCTAGAACTAATTTCCGTGCATTCAGGCACTTTTACCATACCTATTATTGGAATCAATTGTAACAGCACATACCTACTTAGGACCCATTAACTTAATCGAATTTTATTCCGTGGCGCTTGGCAATCTGGGCTTCTCCCAGTTGCAATAATATCCCTTTGTGCCGATTGTGTTTGTACAAAAACGCCACCATGTCAGTCCGTCTCCAGGATCAGGACTCGAAACCGATCCAACTGCAGCGTGGAGTGAGACAAGGAGATGTCATATCTCCTAAATTGTTCACTGCTGCGTTGGAAGATGTCTTCAAGCTACTGGACTGGAAAGGACTTGGCATCAACATCAACGGCGAGTACATCACTAATCTCCGTTTCGCAGATGATATCGTGGTCATGGCTGAGACCCTGGAAGACTTGGGCAAAATGCTCAATGACCTCAGCAGAGCTTCCCAACAAGTGGGTCTAAAAATGAACATGGATAAGACGAAGATCATGTCGAACTATCATGTCGCACCCACTCCAATTGTAGTTGGTTGCTCTGCACTCGAAGTTGTTGACGAGTATGTATACCTTTTTTTTTTTTCGGGGTGGAAATCCTCATAGGATGTCCGCCGCCCTAGGGTGGGCGACGGGGTCTGTCAGACTTTTACTGACTAAAACCACCCCGGTGTCTCTTCTGTCACGAGCGCGCGTGGGGCCGCGGGAGTCTAAATTCTTCCGCAGCCCCACACTCTCGTGCTGGCCCGGTCTGTCCGGGCCTCGTCTCCTGCACGGGGTAGTGGGGTGTTAAACTACCCCGTGCAACGCCTCAGAGGCGCGCGCCAAAACTAGCGCGCACCTCCGCCTCGGGGTCCAACAAATAGGGGGCGGGGACTTCCCCATGTCCCTCGCCCCTGGACCCATTCATGGGGGGCGGAAGAGGGCGTTATCCGCCTTTCTTCGGCGCCCGGTGCGTCTTCTGCGGCCCGGGAAGGGAGTTGAGATCTCCCTCTCCCGTTCCGCAGCTTCCTTCTGCGACCTCACGTCCTCGCAGAAGGACACCACCGCGTCCCACGACACTGCGCTACCGACCATCCTCCGCACTACTGCCGGCAGCGTCAGGTCGCCTCCTACTTCATTTGTGAGGACACGGCGCTGTTCCTCCCAAGCTACACCCTCGGAGAGCGTGTGCTGCGCCGTTTCCTCCCCGCATTGGACGCAGTGGTGGCACCGAGCGTCCGGCTCCCTGCCTAAGCGACACAGGTACTTGCCGAAGCAGCCGTGCCCCGACAGCACCTGCGTCACTCTGAACGACAGGGAGCCATGCCTTCTCCTGAGCCAGTCGTCGAGTACTGGCCGGATCGCCTCGACGGTAACGAGGCCGGCGGTAGGGCGCATAAGCCTCTGCCGCCAGTCCGCCACCAGGACCTGACGGAGCTCCTCTCGGTGCAGCTCGACCTGCCGCTGCACCGGACTGGAGCCCCGTTTCCGCTCTTCCTCGCGCCATCGGTACAATGACGCGAGTACTTTCGCCTCTAGGTCCCAGGGCGGGGATCCGGCCAGGACGCAAGCCGCCTCGTAGGAAATCGTGCGGTACCCGCGGACGACCCTGACGGCCATCGCCCTCTGTGGCTTGAGCAGAATGGCGAGTGTTTCGGCCGTCAGGTCCATCGCCCACACAGGGGCCCCATACAGGGCCATGGACCGCACGATTCCCACGTATAACCGCCTACAGGCGACGCTCGGGCCCCCCATGTTGGGAAGCAACGTTGATAGCGCGCCTGCTGCACCCATCACCAGTCCAACAGTCCAACTAGGTAGGTCCAACTTCGAGAAAGAGGTGTCTTGTCGAATCCAGCTCGGCTGGGCAGCGTTCGGGAAGCTACGCTATATCTTCTCGTCGTCCAAGATACCACAGTGTCTCAAGACTAAAGTCTTTGACCAGTGTGTGTTGCCAGTGATGACTTACGGAACTGAAACGTGGTCGCTCACAATGGGCCTCATGCGAAGGCTCAGAGTCACACAAAGGGCAATGGAAAGAGCTATGCTAGGAGTTTCTCTGCGTGATCGAATCAGAAATGAGGAGATCCGCAGAAGAACCAAAGTCACCGACATAGCTTTGCGAGTCGCTAAACTTAAGTGGCAGTGGGCAGGGCACATTGCTCGTAGAACCGATGGCCGATGAGGCAGTAAGGTTCTGGAGTGGCGGCCACGTACTGGGAGACGCAGCGTAGGGAGGCCCCCAACAAGGTGGACCGATGACCTGGTGAAGGTCGCGGGAAGCCGATGGATGCGTGCAGCACAAGACCGGTCAGCGTGGAAAGCCTTGGGGGAGGCCTTTGACCGGCAGTGGACATCTATAGGCTGAAGAAGAAGTGCCGATTGGTGCCGATTGGCCTAGTTCTGTTCTGTCTCCTGCTTGTTATGGAGAGAAGTGGAAAAAATGTTTTTTTTCTTACTCCTCCGCTATTCTTTTCTGATTAATTTCGTTGCGGGACCCAAGACAGTTGAATCGTTTCTCCGGGACTCGTCGAGCTTCATTGCTCGACGTTTTTCTGGCGGTCTCCACTGTTGATTCTGGCTTTCAAGAGTTGCAGTGGGTTGGGAAAAGTGTGGCGGGTTTGCCGTCTGACCTCCACAACCCGAAGGCGACAGCCTCTTCTATATCACCACATAAAACCGGATCTTGCTCTTTAAAAACATGAAGTTCCTGGCAGAATTCAACGGCACTTAAATCTCGCTCGTATTTTCGAACCAAATCTGCTCCATACTTTTGCAGTTCTCCATTTGACATTTTGAAAATGTTAGTACCATTAAGAAAAGCAAAATTCAAATTCAGCATGGTGGCACAATGAAATCTCTTTTTAATTTCGGATATGATTCGATCAAATACCATCATTATTTCTTTAGAAAAAGTTGAACAGGTTGGAGTGTTGGCAATTCGTCTTCACACATCTCGTCGATTTTTTTTTACGTTTCTGAATTCGTTTGTTTTGCAGAATAGGGTCAACACCACATTTTTCAGCTACTTCGCCAGCTTCTTTTATCCAATATTCCATTGGATTTTGTCTCATTTTTTGCAAAATAGGGTCAACACCACATTTTTCAGCTACTTCGCCAGCTTCTTTTATCCAATATTCCATTGGATTTTGTCTCATTTTTTGCAAAGTTTTGAGCAGACCATCCATTAGTGCGACGAAACGGGCAAGCCGCAAGGATAATATCTTCTTTCTGAATTTCTATATTCACTCTATTAATTTCGCGGAGAATATTCGCCAAAATAGTTAAATTAAGAATAAATTTAAAATCCTTTATAGCAGTTAAGAGATGACCAGCCTCGAACTTGGCTTCTGGAGCACGAGGAGAAGTTTGCTTAATTTCTTCTAAGGCTTCCGCTATTTCTGGCAAATTATTTAATAGGGCGAGGAAGTTTTCGAATATAGATTTATCTCTTTCGCACTCACGGTAACCAGACGCGTGCTGCCCCGATCTACCATTCCTGCAGGCTAGCGGGAGCCGGGCGCGTATTTTGAACTATGCTTACGCGCCTCGTGAATAATAAATGTTCGTGCAGTCGTGCAGCATATCTCACTCCGCGCTCAGGGTATCGGTCAAGTTGATATAGCCATGAAATTGCTGTACTTGTGCTATTATTTATTCCGTGGTCAAAGTAAATAAATGACAAGTTGTCCATTGATCAGTGAAGTGTGAATTTGGCCGCCCCCTAAATTTGCCGCCAGGGGCATAGGCCCCGGCTAGCCCCCCAGATTCGTGGCATGAGACTAGAGACGTCTAGAGAAGTATGGGACGAGCTGCATCCATTGTTTGATCGTTCAACAGACGATAAAACTTATACCTACTCACTAGATTTTTTCCATTATTGCAAGGATCCGCAGGACGATATGGGTACACATATTTCGAAACTAAAGAATATGTGGCATGACTTGACTATTGAGCTGATGAAGGAGTACAAGTATGAATTACCAGAAGTTTTACTTATTTACAAAATTCTCGACACACTACCCGTATCATTTTTCCCGTTTAAGTCTGTACAATTATGCAACTTTGAAAAATCTCTTACAAGTCAACATAATCAGGCTGGGTCTTCTGAAGCTTTTGCTACACAAAACAGCAATGTAAGGTTTATTAAAAAGACATGCAGCTGTTAGTAGCGCGTAGTTCGTGTTACGTAATTAAAACTCGGATAGATGAAACGTTGTATATTGCACGTAAGTAAAGAGGTACAATGTATAGTAGAAGTTAACTAATTACAAGAGTGTAGATGCGACTAATGTAGTGCGTAGGTCGTGTTACGTAATAAAAACTCGGATAGATAGAACGTTGCGTATTGCACGTAAATAAAGAGGTACAATGTATACTAGAAGTTAACTAATTACAAAGAGTATAGATGCGGCTAATGTAGCGCGTAGGTCGTGTTACGTAATAAAAACTCGGATAGATAGAACGTTGTGTATTGCACGTAAGTAAAGAGGTACAATGTATACTAGAAGTTAACTAATTACAAGAGTGTAGACGCGACTAATGTACAGAATGTGAAGAAATGTAATGTTAATGTAATCTTACAAGCTATGCACTCACTTAAATACTATGGCTATGTATGGGCGCCCTCGATGCTGATTCGTTGATCGAGGGACGACGTGGCGTATGATTGGTCAGTGAAGAGTACCCGCCAATTCAGTTCACGTGCAAGGCGGTTCGGTATGGTTTCACACGCTCCCACGCACGTGGGTCCCCAGATGTGCTTCCGGAGTTCCGGGGTGAGATTTATTAGGCACCCTCGCTCCAGGCGGTCGAGACCCTCGCTTTGCGACACGCACGCCCTGACTTCCGCGATCCTTGTGTGATTTATTTGAACCCTTTCGCGGAAGGTCGTCAATTGTTGTAGCATCTTTTTTTTTAATAATAATAATAATATTTATTTATTTCAAAGTTTATACAGACAGGCTTATACTTAAGTGGTTTTTAAATAGCTATTACATTATAGATTCCTTTTATAATAATTATGTTGATCCAGATTCTGTATAAAGGAAATAAAACTCTGTCTCTTAAACTAGGCTGTCCTGTATCTTAAGAGACAGTGTTCGGCTAAGGAGTTTTTACATGGAACAGTACAATGATGGAACGGTGTTACTCTGGTTATCCAGTGATATTTAAATTTAATACTTATACGTGTGTGTGTTTTTGTGTTTGTGTGTTTGTGTGTGTGTGGGAGGGTGTGTGTTTGTTTTAAGTACCATTCGAGGACATCGGCATGAATACACAAGGCACATCTGAGGACATTTTCAATCCGAGGACATTTTTGTGGGTCCTCGATTTGACTTGACTACTGTATCGTATTATTCACGCAATTTTGAACATTACTGTATATATGATAAGGAAAACTCAAGAAATCCTCGGATTGGTGGTGATCATTCATGTACACATTTCGACCGTGTGTGACCACTAGACGGCGCCACTAGTGATTTTCACACACTCAATAAACACACGACTCTTGTTTATAATACTATCCGAGGACCTAGTGTGTAAATGTTACACTCAAGACCTCGGAATAGTACTTGAACTAGTCAGTGTGTTGAGGTCCTCCTTTCGGGTACAATTTCAGGTTGTATCTGAAATTACATCATCACTACATAATATTATAAAACAAATCACTTTTACTTCCCCTATGTCGCTTTGTATGATTCAAGCTTTAAAACTACGCAACGGATTTTGATAGGGTTTATTTAAAATAGATAAATTGATTCAAGAGGAAGGTTTCTATGTATATAACTCGCAAAATATATATAAGGGACACTGACAATTTTTGAGGTTTCTAACACATGTCGCAAAATAAACCCATTTTTTTGAGCTTACATTGCAAGCGCTGATTGAACCCTATTAGATAGATCAAAATAATTTATTACAGTATTGTAGACCTTAAAAATGCCTACAAAAAAGTCTCGACACCATATGTCTACCTACTACAGTGTCTTCAATATGACTACTTTTTTATGTTTGAAAAGTTAATTAAAATGCCAGTCGAAATCAGAACCCACTATTTGTTCCTTATTATTAATGTTTATCCAAATAAATTACGTCATTTCAAAGTAATTTTAGTAGCAGTCTCTAGTAGAGATCTCTTTTTGAATTATTGGAATTAGTTGTTTCATTCAGGAGATATCACGATTTATTCAAAACTAAACAAAACCAACAAAAACTAAACAAATACTAAGAAAAAATCTGCGTGCTGCTCGCGCCCCTGCCGGCCGCCTGCTACATGAGTGCTTCTCTGCGTAAACCGCGGAGTGAGTGGGCCGGAGCGTTGGACCATTATTTCAAACAAACTTGCTACCCCGGGTAGGCTTTCATTCAATTTGAAGGTGGTGGTACTGGCTATCCATGGACAATAAGGTTTTATTTTATATATTATAAACTAGCGCTTGACCGCAATCCTGCCTGATGGTAAGCAGTGACGCAATCGTTGATGGTAAAGCGCACTAGTTTATTAAGAGCCTATTCACTCTAGCCTTGAAGACACTCAAATTGTAGTCCGACGGAAACACCGCCGCTGGCAAATTATTCCAGTCCCTCGATGTACGCGGTATAAAGGAGGAGGCGAAACGCTTCGTCCGGATCGTAGTAGTGTTAACAACGTAAGGTTGGAAACCAGCCGTACGACGGGTCGTCCGCTGGTGGAACGGAGATGGGGGAATTAAATCATGCAATTCCATCGCACACTCCCCGAAATGCATCCTATAGAACACCGAAAGGCTGGCTACTCTACGCCTGTGCTCTAGGCTTTGGAGACCAACTCGAGTTAGATCAGGGTCACCAATCAGCCTCTTTGCACGTCTCTCCACTGAATCCAAAGTCGCCAGGTGACACTTGGCAGCACCAGCCCAAATGTGGCTGCAGTACTCCACACACGAACGGACCTGTGCTTTGTATAACATTAGAAGCTGCCCAGGTGTGAAGTACTGCCGGACCTTTGCGATAACGCCAAGTTTCCTGGCAGCCACCTTAGCCTTGGACTCAATGAACCGCCCAAAGTTAAGGTCCGAGGAAATCTCAACTCCCAAAAGCTGAAGGCGGTCGGAACACTCCAAGGTCGATGTATCTTGCAGAGTCATATATTGGCTGATGGGCGAAACAGTAGACATCATTTTTATTGAAGGGCCACCGTTTCTTCAGGAAGGCTTAGGTACCTATATCATTTGTCCACGTGCGAAGCCGGGGCGGGTCGCTAGTTTGTTATAAGAATAAGAAAACGTTGATTTTAAGTCCGATTGTGAATGAAATAGTTATTCAAAAAATCCACCAGAGAGTGTTTTGTGATGCTTGGTCGCAAAGGAAATATTATTTTCCTTCAGTTGACGCCCGACCGTACATTTTGTGACTATCTTTAGAGAGCGTGTGCATTGAGTCGTAAATACCTACTCTGGTTTTTATTACATACGTATCTCATTGATAATAATAATTATATATTACGAGCTGTTGGCAGCGACTCCGTCCGCGTATTGATATAAAATAAGCGCCTGATAAAATAATGGGAGCAATGTGTACGTCCACGTTTGCCCCGTATTCGCAACTTTTTTGTTACTGCTCTGCTGCTATTGGTCATAACGGGCTATATGATATATATAGCCTATATCCTTTCTCAAACTCTAGACTATCTATCTACCAAATTTAATTACAATCGGTTCAGTAGTTTTGGCGTGCAAGCCGGACAGACAGACAGACAGAGATACTTTCGCATTTATAATATTAGTATGGATAACGAGTTGTATTTTAAATAAGGTTACGAACCTTGTTTTAAGAACACAATCTAAACATAATTTAATTTTTAAATATTGCCGACTTTAGTTTTCCTTACATTTTAGTTTAATTTGTTTAAATAGTTTGGGTGCTTCGTGCATTGGTTTATGTTGAAATTTTTAATCAAATTACAATTTAAAATATAATGATCACGGAAAGACAATGGTGTATTGTCTGGCTTTGCGAGTCATGGTTTGCGGAGAGTCCGTTTGCTGTGATTTGTTATTGACAGCATTTTGCTGACTTCATACTCAGCGGTACAAACGAGTTGCAGTGCTAACCGTTGTTGCTTAGAAAGAGCTGTTGACACGGAATCACCACAATGTTGTTCAGGTACTATTTGCTACCGCGCCAACGCGCGATGGATTCGGGTAGTTATTGAAGTGCATTAACTTATTACGAAGTAATAGCACCAGGTTTTTATACTTACCGATTTTCTTTGATGACGAACCCTGTGTGTTGGTTGAACAACCTTTTTTTTTCCGGGGTGGAAATCCTCAAAGGATGTCCGCCGTCCTAGGGTGGGTGACGGGGTCTGTCAGACTTTTACCAACTAAAACCACCCCGGTGTCTCTTTTATCACGAGCGCGCGTGGGGCCGCGGGAGTCTAAATTCTTCCACGGCCCCACACCCTCGTGCTGGCCCGGTCTGTCCGAACCTCGTCCCCTGCACGGGGTAGAGGGGGGTTAAACTACCCCATGCATAGCCTCGCCGACACTCGCGCGCGCCTCCGCCACGGGGACCAACGAATAGGGGGCGACTTCCCCATATCGCCCCTAGACCCATTCATGGGGGGCGGGAGAGGGCGTTATCCGCCCTTCCTCGGCGCCCGGTGCGTCTTCTGCGGTCCGGCAGTTTCGATCTCCCTCTCCCATTCCGCAGCTTCCTTCTGCGACATCACATTCTCGCAGAAGGACACCGCCGCGTCCCACGACTCTGCGCTACCGACCATCCTCCGCATTACTGCCGACGGCATCAGATCGCCTCCTACTTCATTTGTGAGGACACGGAGCTGCTCCTCCCAAGCTACACACTCGGAGAGCGTGTGCTGCGCTGAGTCCTCCCCGCATTGGACGCAGTGGTGGCACCGAGCGTCCGGCTCTCTGCCTAAGCGACACAGGTACTTGCCGAAGCAGCTGTGCCCCCACAGTACCTGCGTCACCCTGAACGACAGGAAGCCGTGCCTTCTCCCGAGCCAGTCGTCGAGTACTGGCCGGATCGCCTCGACGGTAGCGAGGCCGGCGGTTTGGTTGAACAAACTGGCCCATCTAACAAAATTGTTAGATTAGGTATTTTTTTTAATAAGTTTACTTTGTAAAGATCTAATGCGAAAAACCGTTAAAAAATGTCTTCAATTTAAAAAAAAAACAATCTGATGTTGCATGTTACAGAAGAAAATCAAAAACAAAGTCCTCCATCCAGTCTTCCCATCCTTATTATTTAAATGAAAATCAGCGAAATTGTTCTCGAATAGTACTCAAAATACAAAATACGTATGCAGAAAGTGTATTAAAATTACTATAATATAAATATATCTGCTATTGTATGTAGAAAAAAGTTAGGTACACAAGAAGGTATAAGTCCTCGATTTAGACATTTGGGGCTGGGTAAAACGTCCTCAGATTGTTCCTGGAAAGTATAACACAAGGTCCTCGCACTGTATATGGCTAAAGAAAATATGTGTGAAAGTGAGTCCTCAGTTTGTCATGTCTAGTCAGGTAATTGGGTCCTCGGAAATTTCACACAAAAGTCCTCGGAAGGATATCGCTAGGAGCATGAGCTGTGTATATTAAGGTTCTCGCATTGGTCAAGAAGAGTTTAATAACAAAATGGTGCAATAGCAGAGCGGGAAGATAACTGTCAACCGTAATTTCAAATTTTGTCTCTTTATATCTTATTAAAAAAACTGTACGATGTTGTTTTACAGGTTTTTTCGAAAGTCCTCGCATAGGTGACCTAAAATTAAAGTCCTCTAATAGGACTCCCTACAAACAGGGGTGTGCGTGTGTGTGTATTTTTAAGCTAATACCAGTACGCTAGTTCAGGGTTGTGATCCTAAACGGGTTCATAATATTATATTATGCAATAGACGTAAGTAGTGATTCGGTTTTGTCATAGTCCTGCAGAAGAAGCCATGAAGTTATTTTAGATTTTAATTCATATTTATTTCGCTCCATTAAGTTCAGTTCTTTGTGTAATTTTGTATACATGACACTTAAAACGTGATACTGGTTTCGCGCGAAGGTCGTTTTATGGAGAATGCTCTGTGGATTATTTACTCGTTTATTAGGATTTGGGAGTGGAATACTAGGGTGTTTCCTAAGAGTGGCCCGTAGAATATAAAGTTGACGTACAGTCCGAGTTTTGCAATCTGCGTATAGCTGAGTAGTGGAATAAAGAAATGGTTTCCGAAACATAACTTTGAGTATTGCTCTCTGTAGACGTTCTAACCTTAGTAAATGTGTTTTCGCTGCGCCACCCCATACCGGTATACAATATCCTATTACTGATTGACACAAGCCGTAATACACCAGCTTAAGGGTATCTGGGTCAGCGGAATCTCTTAGAGTCTTGAAGATGTGAATAAGTCGCATTGTTCTGGTGGTTAAAGCATTAATCTGTTTGTCCCATCGTAATGGAGCATCAATTTGTACTCCCAAATACTTAACATTTTCAACTTTAGTGAGTGATGGACAGAGGCATGTTGTTGATGTCTCTGGACACCTGTGTGCATTAATCGTATAAGTTGCATGAGGTGATGAATTTTGTCGCATAGAGAAAGGGATGAAGCAAGATTTATTGGCGTTTAATGTAAGGAGATTTGAGTTGAGCCATGTTGTTACATACCTTAAAGCCATTTCTGCATTCTTTTTAACAGTATCCCAGTCTGATCCATGTACAATGATGGCTGTGTCGTCAGCGTATGAAAATATTTTGGCATTGGGAAGTGTCATATTACACAAATCGTTGACATAGATTTGGAATAATATTGGAGCAAGGATGCTTCCCTGGGGGACACCGTTAAGTATTGGTTCCTCGTCGCTTAGGTATTGGTCAATTTTCACTTGTTGGGTACGATTATGTAGGTAGTCTTTGAAAATAGCTAGTGGAGTGCCTCTAATGCCGGCGTGTTCCAGCTTGGGTATAAGGTGAGGGACAGAAACCGTGTCAAATGCTTTTGATAGATCTAGGAAGATCCCTAGGCATTTTGTGCCTTTATCAAGGTCCTGAACAACCGCCTGGGTCAGCTGTAAAACTGCATCCTCGGTAGAAACTCCTGTTCGGAAGCCATATTGGTTATTAGCAATAATTTTATGAGAGTCTAAGAAGCTCTTCAGGCGATTGCAGAGAACCCTCTCAAAGATCTTAGAGAGTGCAGGCAAGACTGATATTGGCCTATAATTGTTGACACAGCTTCCGTCTCCTCCCTTATGAATGGGATATATTATCGCCTTTTTTAAGGCATCAGGAAAAATACCTTGTTTGAAGCTATGATTAATAATATATGTTAGAGGAGGTACCAAGGCATTACGGCACAGTTTTAGAACTACAGGGGAGATACCATCATGACCAGTAGCACTGTCAGTCCGTATTTGCATGATGAGGGATTCAACCTCTGTTTCATCTACATCTAGTAGTACAATAGAGTTTGGGGATATTATGCTTGTAAGATTTTGAGATAGTGATGTAGAGTCACGAGGGAGTGTAGCGGTGTTGGCTGACTGGATATTATCTGCAAGACTCTTACCGATGTTTGTGAAGTAGTTGCACACTATATTTATTGATGATTTCGGATTATTCTCAATTATTTTTAGTAATTCAGTAGAGCCAGATTTTACTTTATGGGTATTAGTTATCTGTTTTATAATGTTCCAGAGGGCTTTAGGTTTGTTCTTGGCTTTTTCGAGTTCGCGTTTTTCATAGGCTAGTTTTAGCTTCCGTAGTAAGGAGTTACAAAAATTACGGTAGCGTTTATAGGTGACTTCCAGAACTAGATTATTTGGATCTTTTTTGGATTGAACGTGTAATTTATCGCGGTTTTTAATGCATCTTAAGAGACCAGAGGTTATCCAGGGCTTCATTATTTTTTGTTTTCTGGGTATTTTACGCTGTATAGTATGTTTACTAATCAGAGATGTCAGTGTTGTTATAAAAGAGTTCATCAGTATTTTGGGATCGTTAATATTTAAAAGGTGGGTGAAGTTCATGTTCTCTAATTCTTTCTTTATCATTTCGTAGTTTAGTCGGAAAGATATGGAAGTAGTTTTTTGCGTGGCCTTGATATTGGCAATTGCCAGTAATAACGGCTTATGGTCTGTTATATGCGATTCTAAAACTAGCGTTGTGATAGGCAATTTTGATTTAACGAAGCTGTGGTCAATGCATCTATCAACACGTGTAGGAAATAAATTGAGTAGGTAAGGCCATGAGAGATGTTTAGTGTTAAATAATTAACGCTAGAATCGTTACGATTATCAGGTGTTTATATTAATGTTTATATCACCTAGAAGAAAAAAAAAAAAAAATTGTATAAGGTTCATATTTGGTCTGCGCAAATATGACCATGTATCCGAATTTCGTGTAAAGCTCAAGTGGTTACCAATTCGCCTTCGTCGGAATGCTCACATTCTTTCCCTTCTATATAATGTGCTCTTTTCTCCTTTCACCCCTCTTTATCTCAAGAATCGCTTTCAATTTCTGTGCAACTCTCATTCTAAAACGTTAAGGTCATCAGATAACTTAAAGCTCAAAATGCCTATGCATTCCACAACGTTCCTTGATAAATCTTTCACTGTTCAGGCCCCTCGTTTGTGGAATGCATTGCCAATTGAAATTAAACGCGCGCAATCGTTGCAGGAATTCAAGAGACTCGTGAGGGAACACTACTTGTCGTTATGATCTAGTTCAACAAATACTTTTTGGCTAATTTACTTGCTTACCTGTTATGTTCAGTTTCTATGGATTAATTTTTGTATATGTATGTATTTGTGTATCTACTTTAGTATATTGTAATAATGATGTTTGCACCAATGACAGTCCCATTTGTGGTTCCGGAATATCTGTCCATCCTTTGGTTGCCTGGAAGAGATCGCATTAGCGATAAGGCCGCCCATTGTATGTTTTTTGTGATGAATGTTTTTTGTTCCATGTTTGATTGGTGTACAATAAAGAATATATAAATAAATAAATAAATAAATAAAAGACTAAGTTTTGCCAAGAGGAAAGTTGTATATACAGGTCATTTAAGCTCGCTAAAAAATCAGCCAGCTGTTCTTTTGTGTTGTAAGATGGGGATCTGTAGACTGCTATGATGGCAATTTTTTTATCGGGTATTTGACAGACAAGTGCATTGCCACCTTTAAAGCTAGGTTCCTCGACGGCGACATTAAGCGTAGATTTCGTATAGATGATAATGCCATCGTTCTGGTTACTATTTATTAAGGAACACATTAATTCCCTACACTTTGAAGAATCATGTTTCAACCGGACACCGAATAAAGTAACATTGTGGGACGATGCTTTACCTTCACCAACCTTATTGGTAAGTAACATTGCGTCATTGCGTGTTACAAATTTTTGTCCAACATGATTGCGTTGTGGCTGTTATATACCTACTGATAATGCCCCCAACAGAACCATCACTGCTGCACTTGCAAAGAGTGATGTAAAAAATGTGTTAAGAGTGTGGTCTTAAGATAAAAAAATCTAAGAATTAATTAAAAACAAAAAACACCAAAAAAGCTAACAATGTATTAGTTGTTCACAGCTTGCAATTCGATCAAATATGTTAAGAATTTTAGTCGATAATGATCAAAATCAAACAAACTTTCAATCAATATCTGGATGTGGTGCTCCTAATCTGGTACTTCTTTTTTCCTTAATAAAAATAGTAGGAACACTATTATTAAAGAGTCAAACTTAATTTTTGTAGTAATTACTTCACTTTTACGTTAATATTAAATTTTTGCAGGTCAAAGCTGTTTGTATATTTAACATTCAAAACCAGCCTGTGGAAATTTTAATGAGGAGTGGCATAGATTTAATCCGTGGCAATCCGCTACGCTAGGTTTAGTCAGCAGCACATCCGCGCGGCCAATATATCTGCAAGCACATCCATTGCACCTGGTTTATCGGTATGACTTCAATTTTTCAACATTATTTGCAATTCCAACTGATATCATTGAAAGATCTCATGAATTGAATTGAGATGATGAAAGATATCTCATGCTTGTCTTCAATATAAAGCTTATTTTTACCCGACTACGGCAAAGCAAAGGAGGGTTATGATTTTGACAGGCTATGTATGTATGTATGTATGTATGTATGTATGTATGTATGTTCATCTGTTCCCTCGTAACTTCTAAACTACTTATTCGAATTCGACAAATGACATATCATTAGAAGCGTCTTAATTGTCTGCTGGTTATAGGCTATATGGAGTTTCACAAAATCTAATGTGGCGCCCTCTAGCGGACAAAATATACAGAGTAAAAAAAAAAGTTAAGATAAATATGCCATGTTTGGTATCATTTGAAAGGGCTTTACTTGTACATTTTGAATATATATATATTTACTAGCATTTGCTTGTGACTTTACCTGTATTCATGGGCTGATTGCATATAATTCACATCTTTTCGTTCATAGATAGCTTCTTTACTACTTATCAGAATAAGACCACTGCAGAACCATTAGAAGGGCCTGGATATTTTGTTGGTTATGAGCTATAAAGCTTGTTACCAAATTTAGTATTACGCCCTCTAGTGGACAAGAAGTTCTATGTTAATATAAAATTAAAATAAATATACCGTATTTGGTATCATTTGAAAGAGCTTCACGAGTACTTTGTGTTTGTACATAATCCCGAGTAATTCTTCGTAGAAATTTGAATGTAAACCAGGGTTTGGTAAACGGTGCGATGGGAGTGGTGAAGGCCTTCGAATGGCCTGCTCTTCGGTTCGATCAGTTGGAACAGGAGAACAGCCAAGCGCTGTTCTCATACAATTTGACGACGCATCCATAAAAGCAGATACTAACGGACTTATCAAAATCGAGCCTTGCCTCACTGAATTTGACGGCTTGAGGGGTTCTGGGCAAATTCAGCGTAAAATGCTCCCGCTGATTCTTTCTTGGGGTTGTACTGTACATAAATTACAAGGTTGTACTCTAGGTAAAAAAGTTATCGATCTAGGAAAGTCATTGTTTGCTAAAGGACAGGCCTATGTCGCTCTCAGTAGAGTCAAAACCATAGAGGGATTATTTATAAGTGCCTTGGATCATAATAAATTACTTAAAAATCCACATGACAGTCGATCGTTAGCAGAATTAGATAGATTAAGAAATCTTCCCAGGTCCTCTTAATATATGAAACATCCAATCTATTTATACTAACGACCTCATCCACTAATTCATGACCTATTCGCTGCCATCGACGCAAATGTGCGTCGCTACTACGAAAAACCAGGAGCTTCATACGGGGAAACCGTTGCTGTACGTGCTACGATCCACGCGCTAAGAAATAGTAAAATAGGATATCTCTACATCAAATCAAATCAAATCATTTTATTTCAAATAAACCAGTTACAGGCACTTTTGAATTGTCAGAAGGTCGGTCAGTCAATAAGATGAAGCTAGTCGCCCATTCCAAAGAGTAGGTACCTATGGAGAAGAACGGGCAAGAAACTCCATGGACACTCTTTTAAATTTTCAAGCTATTGTTACAAATATTTGATTACATCATTCATGTTGAAATCAACCGCGTGAGAACGATGCAGAAATATATTGTACGCTGAGAGCGTCCATTATGGAAAACATACAAAAATCAATTCAGAAATTAAAATACGCCGTGGCAGCTAAGAGATGACCAGTCCCCTCCGACGGCGTCCGTTCACGAACATGACGTATGGATCAGCATCATTCAGCTCAACCATATCGAAGGGAACCCAATGACCCAACACGCACGCCACCATCAGCGAAGACATTTGAGTGAGCATGACATACTCTCAACAGCCAGAGCACAATCAAGTCAATAAAAAAGACTAACCCAACAAATAAATGCCTTACAGCACATTCGTACATTGTGCTCACACGTTTGCCATGCAATTATACAACACTAAGAAATTGAATCTACACAATGCTAAGATAGTTTTTCCAAGACATACATATTACTATACGCCGATACATAAGTCAAAAGAGATATCGTATGTTAACTACCTAGTTTTTAGTTCGTCAATTTAACTTTTGTTAATATTATGCGCCACAAATACACTTTAACACCAAAATAGTAAAATAATAAAAGTAAAAGAACTAAAATCCAACTACGACAAAAAACGACGCTGAAAAAGTATAAAACAAGATTTTCAGAATACTTAACTGAACAAAGTTGCTAATATAGTTGCAAGTAAATGGACACAGTAGACTCCACCAAGATGCCTTCGTTATAAATTGACAATAATGTCTTATGATACTATTCTGAAGTATGCAATATTCACTATTTAGAGATAAATTTTCATGTTTGGAAAGGCGTAGTCACACGTTACATACCTACCGTAGCATTTGGATAACGTGTGACTGCGGTTTTCCAAACATTAAAATTTATCTCTTCATAGTGAATATTACGTAATATTATGCTGTTGGTAATATCGAGCACAGCATGCTGAAATAGTCCTCATTACTGCAACTGTGCTGTTCAGTTAATATTCTGAAAATCTGTTTACCTGCCTTTTCAACGTCATTTCAGTAAACAATTGGAGTTTGAATTTTACTATTATCTGATTCTTGAATACACCATTTTAAAACAATAAAGAAATTAAAGGACAAAGGTCAAAGACAGTCCAAGAAGATAAAGAGATTTAATGAGAAATTTAGAACACAGACGACAAAAGTTGCTTATTTTAGTAATATTATCGAAGATTTAAAGGAGAGAAATTTATTGAATTTTGAGTCCCAAGTTTTGCTTGCAGAATGTGAAGGACCCCAAAACTACTTGAAATAAGAATAAAAAAAAAATGTAATTACTTCTCGAGATGGTCTGGTTTATCCATCAAAAAAAGTTGTACACGTTTTAAAACATGTCGAAAAAATATTAAAAACTGTTTTTGTAGATTTTTATGCCGAATCAATAAATTTATTTCATTATGGGGATTGTGAACATGTCACAAAACATAAATATTTATTAATTAAAAGTATAATAGAGGTGAAGGTACGGACGACAGCAGGACAATCTACCCGAAACTGGCAAATATTCCCAATCAACCTTAAGCCTCAATGCTTAAGAGATAAAGTTGAAAATCTAATAAAGAAATCTGACAGATTGTAGTAGCTTGATGTGTTATCGTCTGTGCATGAATTTGAGATACAAATATTATGGAGAAAAATCTAACTTGTTAAGGTAGATTTTTCTTCGTATAGAAATTACCTGAACAAAATTGTAATGTTCAGGAAAGAATAAGACTCATCATGATCATCATCACCAACATTTTCATCATCCCACTGCTGGACACATGTCGCCTCTCATACAGAGAAGTTGAGCGTAATCAGCACGCTTGCTCAATGCGGGTTGGCGATTTCAGACTTAAAGTCCAGGTTTCCTCAAGATGTTTTCCTTCACCTTCAGTCATTGGTGTCAA
The DNA here is from genome assembly GCA_017933935.1 of Sesamia nonagrioides. NCBI lineage: Eukaryota > Metazoa > Arthropoda > Insecta > Lepidoptera > Noctuidae > Sesamia > Sesamia nonagrioides. The sequence goes on from JADWQK010001611.1 coordinate 18,023, forward strand.
GATATACTTAGAAAGTACATATAACTTTAGAAAAGTTACATTGGTACTTGCCTGACCTGGAATCGAACCCGCGCACTCATACTTGAGAGGCTGGTGTTTTAACCTCTAGGCCACCACGACATCTTAGAAGAATAAGACTGATTTGTTTAAATACATTGTTATAATTAAATTATTGTTGACTTTTAATTAAAATCCACAATCATCCTGCATGTAAGAACCGCCTACCTTCGGTGTTGGAATTTTAAAATATGTATTAAAATATTGAGGTAGTTTCAAAACCCGCATAGTCCATTTTATACACGTAGTAATATTTTTATGTCTCTAACAACTCCATCTTTTCATGTTAATTTAATGAATAAGTTTTTTGTGACTTATTCATTAATTCGTTTGTGAAGCGATCAATTTGTCAAAAGGCATAGAAACATAATTATTTAAATAGTGCTACAACAATTTATCACACATTTTCTATTCCTGGATTTTTAACGTCACTGGACTTAATGGGTTTTGAAACTATACCCATCTAGGCTCTATTATTTAAGACGATTCCGTTAAGAAAGTCTTTGAAAAAGAATTTATTGTATATTTTTTGCAAATTACAACACTCTAGGTATTATACAAAACTAGCTACAGCCCCACAGTTTCACTCGCATATCCTCCTGCCTAGTTTCCTGTGTTAATCCTGTTGTAGTTATAAAATAAATGGGATGCAGTACCTCTTGGGATCCTTTTGTAAAAAACTTCAAAATTAAATCACATATAATTCATTCACACATTATATTTTTCAATTTTAAAACAAGACTCTATAAATAAACAGTTATAAAAAAACATATCTTATAATTTCCTCTATATAGGTACGAACCATTCTTTGTCACAACATTTTTACTACAACTTCTAAAACAACAACATATTTTTTCACTTGTCTCCCGAATCTGTCTTCCAAACTTAAATATATTTAATTTCTTTATAAATGTTAGCTGCCAGAGACAATAATGAAATTCAACCTCAACATCCCCTCTGAATTTTATTATTGTCTCAAAATAAAATTTTAAAATCATCCTAAGACATAGCTTTCAAACATTCACATCAATACATAACATGTAACCCCCTCAATACAAAACAACTCATATAAAACTTCAATACAACTTCAACTCACTATCTATAGCTTCTCACTATCTATAGCTTCAACAAACTCCCTATCTATAACTTCGACAGTCTCCCTGTCTATAAACTTCAAACTCCCTATCTTTAACTTCAAACTCCCTATCTAACTTCTAACTCTCTATCTATAACTTCGACAACTCCGACAGTCTTCCTGCCTATAAACTCCCTATCGATAACTTCAATTCTATCACAAAACACCCTATCTATAACTTCAACAACTCCGACAGTCTTCCTGCCCATAAACTCCCTATCGATAACTTCAATTCTATCACAAAACACCCTATCTATAACTTCAACTATTACAAAACACACCCTATCTAAACTTCAGCTCTATTAGAAAACCTACCCTATCTAAAACTTCCACTCTATTATAAAGCCACACCATCAAAAGCTTCAACTCTATTATAAAGACATACTCTACCTAAAACTTCAAAAACTATTAGAAAACACACCATCTAACTAACCCCAACCCTACTACTAAAACATCATATCTAAAATAAACTCCCTGTCTAAAAAGCAGCCTTTACATAACCTTCAATTTCATAAATATCACTAACCTTTACACTTTTATTACACCGTTACCAAATACAGGCACATCATTGGCACTGTTACTAAATGTCACAACCCTTAAATACACAACTTTCAATTTTGCAGGATCCCAACTCATCTCTATTATTTGTAAAACCTACCAACAAACCCCTAATACATCTGGTCTAATTTTATTTATCAAATATAATAAAGACCCTATTAAATGCCTGTAACTAAGCACATCACATCAATTGTCTATTAATATTCATCACAACTAATATTCTTCCATTTTGTTGTTCTTCTTCAAAAGTAGAAAACTCCTCCTCCATATCACATCAATTTCCTATAATTATGCACATCAACACTAATATTCTTCCCCTCTTGATGTGCAACAATTCAAATATTCGGAAATGCTTTTTCTTTCAAGTTGCCGTATCCAAAATTCTTCATTCGTTGTTCAGTGTAAAACTTCTCATAAATTTTCAAATAATTTTCTCTATAACCTCTATATCAACTCCAATAATTATTTAAATCTTCTAATTCCAAATTCTTTTTCCAGTCCTTCAGATATCTTATTTCTTTTCCTTTTCCACTATTTCCAATATTTATTATAGAATTCCATCATCAACATAATATTGCCAAATAAATTTCTTTTTCCTTTAATATACATATTTATTTTCACCAAAATTGTATTCCATCGGTATTTCCATAAAATTTTCCTTTTAGCTCTTCATATAATTTTCAAAGAAGACTTCATTTTCTTTACCATTATTTTTGTTCTTCTAGAAAAATCGCTCCTCTTTTGTTTCTTTGACATCAAAAATTTTCATTTTCATTTCCTCTTTATAAGCTTCCCCTCTCAAACTCATAATCAGTATTTTCTTCAAATAATTACTTACATTTTCAATTGCTCTCTTACTGCTGCACCCATTCTGGGCCCATAACCTGTTGTAGTTATAAAATAAATGGGATGCAGTACCTCTTGGGATCCTTTTGTAAAAAAAAAACTTCAAAATTAAATCACATATCGCACTAATAATACAATAGTGTATCAACTCAAAATACGTCGAACTTGACATAATACAATAAACACACGTAAAATTTAATTCCTCACACGTCATCAAAACCGTCGTTCGAATAGTGCAAAAAACAGATAAGAGATGGTGCTATATGTCACTATTTACGACATTTCGGTTGCCACTTCCCTCCCGCAACATTGCGTCATCTTTAGTTGCGACCATCGGTGATCGGGAGAGCACGTGTCGCTTGGCGTAATATTTTGAATTGCAACAGTATTACTCGATCAGGTATGTAAAATTTATATTTTTATTTTGAATTAACATAGTATTGTTGATTTGACCTAAACACGCGCTTGGTGTTATATCGAGTTATTACACTATTACTGATTTACAAAAACAATAATTAAAGTATTATTTCTACTTATGACACTATAATTGATTTGGTTAGTAGTTTTTGATATGATACAGTTTTGTTGAGTCATAAGGTTAAGTTGATTTTTGTATGATTTATAAATGTATAATTCATAATATCTACAATATGTTAAGAAAACCCTGTCCGATCCGTGAAGGTGTTGTTAGGTATCGATAACTGATTCTACTAATGCATACAAAACCTGGCTAAACCTAAAAAAAAATACACCCTAAAAAATTAAATATTATTTCGCAAAAACAGGTAGCTTACAAAGGCAACACTGGCCAGCGCGGGCGACGAGGGAGGTCACGCGGTCACGCGCTTAACCGTAGCGGTGCCGATAGGTCATGAACTCACTTGACCTCATGCATGACCTTCCACACTCGCATATGGTTAGTAAGTACCTAGCTTTCGTGTCACAGTGGGGTCCTCGTTGAATAATTCGAGCACCTACTTTTCAATATCCGGATCGTGGATGCGTGGTCTTCCTACACCATGAGCTTCAATAACACTGCGGGTTACGTAGTCGCGATTTTACAGACGTTATAACGCACAATCACACGGGACCGGGGTACAAAACGGATCTCATAGTCTCTACGAGCCTCACTCACATCAAAACACACACATCGCATTTTAAATTACGTTAGAAAACGAATTGATCACACAAAACACTAAACGTCTTTACGGAAGGAAAGTTTACGCGAAACTGATAATAATTCCAATTTATTCGAAGTAAATGTAAAATGATTTATGATTTTTATTTCATAAAAATACTTAATAGGTACACAGGTGCGCTGGCGGTGTTCATTGAGTAGTGATGTGTAAGTAAGTACTCAAAATATCGACGGATCGATTGATACAATTTATTTGTAACTATTATGGTATCGATTTAGTATTGCAGAATCTCATGCATGGATTCAATATTTCACAAAACTCAATAACATTCCAAAGTTTTAATTACAGTTTCTGTCTGAATGTCGATGATATTGACCGTTAAAATGTTTATAATACTTTACTAAAAAAGTATTTCATAAGACCCTCTCCTTTCTGTTTACTAATATGTAGTATTCTGTAATCTGTGCTAATAGGTCTATCTGTTATAATATTGTTATTAGTAATTTATCGATAATGAAACGAAAGTACATTTACCATTAGGTAATCTGTTTTTACAATAAATCATTCAACCTGCATTGTTTTACACTAAAATTAATAATAATTTATTTGCATCAAATGTTACAGTACATTGAAACATTTAGTACAATAATAAATTAATCAACATCATCATCATCTCATCATTAGTTAATTATGTCAACTGCGATCCAAACGATCCCAACTAGTCACAATCATTTGACAAAAATGTGTTCGCCTATTAGGCTGCAGGTACAAGTTTCGATTAATAGCGATAAAAAAACGTTATTACGCAAAAAATAGTACATCACTAGCTTTTCTTTGAGTACGCCGACAAGCCGCCGCGCGGGACTTCACAGACGAGCACCGCCAAACATCGAGCATTAATTTATGCATTTTAATATCCAACAAAGAATCAAACGACGATACCGCCGAAAATGGTGTTGTCACATTTTAAAATTTTACCTTATTTTGAGTTAATTCGCGGGAAAAAAAGATTAATTCAAAATTCATTAATATTGTTACTATGATGATTAGGTAAAATTTCATATTTTATTTGGCCATGTGTTTACCTAACCTTTATTATCCTTACGGGTCGGACAGGGTTTTCTTAACATATTGTATATGTCAATTGCAGTAATATCTATAACTCATTCGAATTTGTACAAGTGTTATGAGAAAAATGCTTTCTTAGAAGTATTATTTTAATAATTTAGAGTTAATACACTATTTGTGACAGCCATCAATCAATAATTTATTTGAACAAAATTTTATTTATTTTATTTATTTGTAGGTTCAGTATACATCGTGGCCGTGTACTTGTTGATATGGCAAGAAGTATAACAAGCAGCCATCACGTTAAAGAAAATCACGAACTTGTCAGAAATTCGTCACCGTCATTATTGTCATCAGTGTATACAAATACACAGAGAGAAGACAGCGATGATGCGATTGAACAGTCAACACTTTCTATACCATCGTCATCAACAATTCATCCAGTACTTCAAGAAACTAACGTAAACCGTTCTCCCAAAATTTTAAAGTCTTTGTGTTCTCCAAATATGGTTAGTAACGTTAGCCTGATAACAAAATGCAACCAAAAGAAATATTACATTTCACCCATCCACTCAGGCCAGAGCGACTTTCATGATTCTGATTATGATCCGCATTTTGTTCCTGATAGCAAAGCAAAACTCCCAATCTGCTTCGAGGTCGAACAACAAAATCTCCAAGTGATTCTTCTTCAAGAAGCTCTTCATCCAGTAGCTCATCATCTAGTAGCTCTTCATCAAACAGTTCAGATGAAGGAGTTGTGGATAATTTAAGTCCCGTTGCTGGAACCAGTAGCTTGACTACAGAATCAAATATTTCAACCGAAGACCAAAGCAATCATACAAGGGACAGGAAAGAACTACTTGACAAAATGTTATAAGGATTTGACTGATTAAAAAAGTATTACTTGTTTTTCTTTTTTCATTCATAAAAAAATTGTGATTTTCAGACTGGTTAAAATTAAGTTAAAATAATTATTAAGTATATTTTTTTTTAATATGAATAGTACTATACAAATAATTTGTTTTGTTTTAATATTTGTGTATTCTTGTTTTTAAAGGTTTATTTTGACAAATGGTTAGAATAAACTATACTTTTAAAGATATCAGTATTAGTAACGACTGTTTTTGTTTACGAAGACTTGTTATTTTTATTTTAGAAGATTGTTTTCTATTTTTTTTTTTGCGAAATGTTTATTTGTCAAATCTTTTAAATATTTGTTCTTTTATCTAAATGTCTACTCCGGTAACTGACTGATTAAATATGAGAATTTACATTAAATTATAGTCTTTAACAAAAAAATTGCTGGTTTTATTTATTAATATGCAAAACAAAATAATACACAGTTCATATAAAACAACTTATCTTATTCAAATGTATATAATTATAATATTCTAACACATTCAGATAATACCAGCTAGTGTCAACCTAAGCAGAGTTTGATCTATGGATATTAGAAAATGAATAAACATACATTGTAAAGACATAGTACACTAGGAATCGGTTTTCATCTATGTTGTATGTACAAAAACTAAGTTAAAACCGGAGGAAAAAATTATTATTCCGACTGTAACAACTCAAAATATTTCACCAATAATGAATTAACTAAAAATAATGTTTCATTTTGAAAAAAGTTTATGGAGGAAGACAGTCTCAACTCAAAATTCTAAATAATTAAACTATTTGTTTTCTTTTTTTATTTTTGTAAAGATATTATTCATTTCAATTCAGTTTAATAGCTCATATGGCAGTTATTCAAATTGCAACTATTATAGGAAGTGAGTAATAAGTTTTTTGTTAATTCTGAAAAATGATCGATTTTGAGTTGATACAGTATTGTATTATTAGTGCGATATAATTCATTCACACATTATATTTTTCAATTTTAAAACAAGACTCTATAAATAAACAGTTATAAAAAACATATCTTATAATTTCCTTTTTTTAGACGAACCATTCTTTTATCACAACATTTTTACTACTACTAAAACAACAACATATTTTTCACTTGTCTCCCGAATCTGTCTTCCAAACTTAAATATATTTAATTTCTTCATAAATGTTAGCTGCCAGAGACAATAATGAAATTCAACCTCAACAAATCCAGGTCTTGTACGGACGACACCAGGTCAAGCTACCCGAAGCTGTCAAATATTCCCAATCAGCCTTGAGGCTTAATACTTTGGAGATAAGGTTGAAAATCATATAAAGAAATCTGACGGATTGTAGTAGCTTGATGTGTTGTCGTCTGTACTAATGTGTGCTAAAGCTGATCGCACATTTGTCAGTAAAGTACGCGCCGTATTTTAAAATTGGGTTGCATATTGCCTACCGTATTTTACGAAATGCGGCGCGTATGGTGCGGATAAATATACAAGGTTTCATATCATGGCATACAACGAATTCTAAAATGCGGCGCGTACTTTACTTGTGCGATCAGCTTAAATTTCATCTGTTTAATGATTTTTACGTCCACCTTCACTTTCACATTTGTGTTAATAATATTATAATAGGAAGGGATGGTAGGATTATGTATAGCATAATTCTTCCGCACCGGGAGTCCATCGTGAATATTAAGATTTCTTTGAATATGTTCCCTCCGTTGCAAACGTGTAACAAGGCTCTAACACTACATAAATAATTCGATATATTTTTTATTTCTTGTAATAGCTAAAAAGCTTAAATTCCAATACCAAAACAAACTTCAAAACAAACTTAAATTCAAAACAAACTTCAAAAATAATATTCTCGTAATCTTTTTATCGATGTTTTTATAAAGAAACATGGGCAGCTCTATTAGCGGCCATTTTATCCTCAATAAAATTTAGGTATGCACGTTTTTTTTTGGTATGGCAGGTCCAATTATGTCAATGGTATAAACTATCAAACTCAAAGTATCAAGAGTTTTTGGCGGGAAAGCGAAGATGAGTGCCTCGCTCATTTTTCATTGGACTTTTAAATTATTTATAGTCATCCCAGCGTTAATCCC
>JADWQK010000523.1:0-18510 GCA_017933935.1 Sesamia nonagrioides
AATTATCATAATGGTCTATTTCTTCAAATACATCCATTTTGATTCAAATAATATTAAGAAAAACAATATTTGAATTCTACAATGCAGCTAGAAATAGATAGAACAAAAATCAAAAATGACATGACAATGCCAATATATTATGGTAATCTATGCTCAAGCGTGGTCCCGACCACACTTGAGTGATGATCAATGCTTATTTAAGATTCAATAAAGTCCAACTCAGCTGATCTATGATCAACGAATCTATGCTTGAGGGTCGTTCTAAAATCAAAACTCAACTCAAATCTAGTTTTAAGTAGAGATCAATGCTTGAGTAACTTTCTGTAATACGGACCTTAATGATTAAAAACCACCCCAGTGTTTCATCTCACACCTACACCGGGGGTTGCGAGAACGAAAACTGCTTTACTGCAGGCTTTTGCTTAACTGCAGGTTAGTTAACATGCTCGCATCGCGAGGACCCATCGCCTTCCAGGCCTCAATGGGGACTCTGTCAGTTCCGACAGCTTTCCGATTTGCCATGCGACGAAGAGTCGTTTGAACTTCCTCGGGCGTTATCAGGGGCAGTAATTCAAGATTTGGAATGAATTTCGGTGTCTGCACCTCTTGGTGCTGCTTATTCAGCAGCTCGTGGAAGTACAAGAGCCATCTCTCCTTCACCGCGAGGTCTTTGCATAGCAGGTTGCCAGTAGGGTCTTTTACACAACGGCACTTGGATATACCCTATGCCGCTTTGACCCTGGAACATGCCAATTTTGAAAAGAGCTTTTGCCCCTCAGATGATTCCTGCTTCTCGTAAAGCGCTTGCAAGTGGTCTGGCTCTGGCTACAACTCTTTTAGTGGCCGTTGTTTCCTTCTGCGGTACGGCCGCCGTACCTAAAGCCGCCGTCAACACGCTTAAGCCCGTCACTCTTCTCACCCACATGACCGTTCGAATCACCACCCAGAACCACTCACTGGGATAACGGGATCCCGTGAAACAGTTTTTTTTATGTTATAAACTAGCGCTTGACCGAAATTCTGCCTGATGGTAAGCAGTGATGCGATCGTTGCTGGTAAAGCGCGCTAATTTATTAAGAGCCTATAAACTCTAGCCTTGAAGACACTTAAATTTTAGTCCGACGGAAACACCGTGGTGTCAACAACCTAAGGGTGGAAACTCGTCGTATGACGGGTCATCCGATGGTGGAACGGAGATGGGGAATTAAATCATGCACCCTTTGCACACTCACCAGAATGCATCCGTTATGGTTGTTTCCTTGGTTGGGAACAGTGTGGCGGGTTTTGTCCCAAAAAAAAATAGCACGAGCTTCCGGCGGGTATCTTTCCACAACTGTGCCGTCATCTGCATACCCATAGATACCGGGCATCAGCAGATCGTTAATATGCAGCAGGAACAGAGTTGCAGAGAGAACAGACCGCTGAGTAACACCGACATTGGTCGACATGGGCTCCGATGAGCATCCGTCGACAACAACTCGGAGGTACCGTTCAGTCAGGAAGTATTTTACACAGCCAGTCAGGCCAGCGGAAACGCCGTACACTGGAAGCTTACTCAAAAGGCCAGCGTGCCATACCCGGTCGAAGGCCTTCGAAACATCAAGGGAGACGGCAATCGCTTCCCCATTTTTCTCGAGGGCCTCACCCCACAAGTGAGTGGCATACACTAGTAGGTCCCCAGTTGACCGATTGCGCCGAAAACCATACTGTCGGTCACTGAGGAGATCGTTACCTTCCAGGTAAGCTAAGAGACTCGAGTTCAATACAGTCTCTATAAACTTGCAGAGTATGGAGGTTACTAAAATCGGCCGATAGTTGGTAGGATCGGCACGACTACCCTTTTTGGGCACGGGCTGCACGTTGGCAAGCTTCCAGGACTTGGGCACTATACCAGTCCCAAATGAGAGGCGATACAGGCGCGTCGATACAGGAGACAACTCGGGCGCACATGCCTTAAAAACAATCGGTGGTATACCATCTGGACCACTAGCCTTATTCACGTCCAGACGACACAGTGCTCTCAGGACCTTCTTGTTCCGAATGTGCGAACCTCCGACATTGAAGTTCCGCAATGAGGTAAATTAGGTGGAGTAGCACTGCCAGTATCAAGACGCGAACTATGGGCAAAGAGAGATGCAAAGAGACCTGCTTTCTCTCTCGCCGTATGAGCCAGTGCTCCATCAGGCCTAACCAGCGGAGGCAGTGTGGGCCGACAGAAGTTCGCCTCGACCGATTTGGCAAGGGACCAAAAAGATCTGCTACCGGATGGCTGCGCAGATAACTTGTTGCCAATATGGGTAATGCGGTCGAAGCGAGCCTTTTTAAGCGCCTTTTTGTAGGACTTGGCAGCACGGTTAAAGGCTCTCTTCTTTGAGCTTAGATCCGGAGCTCTGCGGTCACGAGCGTCAACCCAGGTGAGAAATACCGCGTGCTTACGCTATTCAGCTTGGACACAATCGGCATTGAACCATGGGCGAGCTGAGCCACCGACGGGCACGTCGCTGAAGGGGATAAAATATTCCATAGCTTGACGCACCACATCGCTTATAGCGTCCGCACAGCTCGACGGATTGTCAAAAGAGAAGCAGACCTGCTGCCAAGGATAAGACGCAATAAAGTGTTGCATCTCATCCCTATCTGCTGACTTGTATCGCCACAATCTCCATTCACCACGAGAGTCTTGATCTGGTGGGGAGAAAGACGACACAGACTTCACCAGACAGTGGTCACAGTCACATGGGACAGGTCCTTACAGCTGGCTCCAGAACAACATACTTTCGGCGTCACCACACCAGGAAAAGCGCAACGGATTTTCCTGGTTGGGCTCGCTTCTTCAGCCGTATCCGCCTCTGACACGTTAGACCTAGCCCACGGGTCACAGGATTCGGGCGTAGCTCCTGCGCGCCGTTTTGCGGCGGCGCCCTAACTGTGTCACGTGCATTTCTTCCTTTCCTATTCATAATAGTTTGGCTTGTTTTGCTTTTACGAGTGCGACTGCCGTCAGACCACTCAGCTCCGAAGGGAAAGCTGGCGTCAGCACCCCATCCGTAAGTCAGCGGGTGCACCGTCAGGCAGGTGGGGTTGACTTGGGTCCCAAAGAAGGTGGTAGGACCCCAAAGCACTCCAGTACCTGATCGTAGTATTGATGACGAAGCCAATTAAATAACAACTCATTTTATACCCGGAATTTATTATAAATACCCGGTAAAAAAAGGTATTTTTTACCTATTTTACCCTTCTACCAATTTTTACCTACCCATTTTTTACCCAATCTGCCCAATCCCTGTACGAGATGCCACATCAAAAAAAAAAAGGGAATGTCGAGATGAGTGTCACGCTCATTTTTCATTGGACTTTGAAATTATCTAAAGTGTTGTTTCTAAATAAAAGCGCGAGATTTATGTAGTAAAAAGTGCATTCAGTGAATAATTTATAAAGAACAGTGAAATATTGTAGCATAGTGGCCACATCATGCCCTTACCCAAACTTCAAAAAGGTCTGTGCAAGGGTTTTGGCGGGAATGTCAAGATGAGTGTCACGCTCATTTTTCATTGGACTTTTAAAATTATTCATAGTGTCGTTTACTAAATAAAAACGCGTGATTTATGTAGTAAAAAGTGCATTCAGTGAATAATTCAAAAAGAACAGTGAAATATTGTAGCATAGTGGCCTCATCATGTCTTTACGCTAAACCGCTCCTTATCGTCCAAACGCGTAAAACGAAAGGAGTTAGTTTAGGTTAAGTTATGCTAGGATAAGTTAGGACAAATTAGCTTAAGTTAGGATAAGTTAGGATAGATATTTAATGAAGAAAAACAAATACTGAAGACTTGGCTGTATGGCGTACTATGCCTTTGCCTTTTCCATTCGCCCGAACGGAAAGAAATGAACCAAAAAAAAAAAATCTCTTTGTTTCGGAGGGTTTGGCGGGAATGTCAAGATGAGTGTCACGCTCATTTTTCATTGGACTTTTAAAATTATTTATAGTGTCGTTTACTAAATAAAAACGCGTGATTTATGTAGTAAAAAGTGCATTCAGTGAATAATTCTAAAAGAACAGTGAAATATTGTAGCATAGTGGCCTCATCATGTCTTTACGCTAAACCGCTCCTTATCGTCCAAACGCGTAAAACGAAAGGAGTTAGTTTAGGTTAAGTTATGCTAGGATAAGTTAGGATAGATATTTAATGAAAAAAATTACTGAAGACTTGGCTGTATGGCGTACTATGCCTTTGCCTTTTCCATTCGCCCGAACGGAAAGAAACGAACCAAAAAAAAAAAAAAGTCTGTGCAATTTGTCAATTGTCAAAGTCAAATGTCAATCATTCATTTTTTATCTTCATAATAGTGAATAGTCTATGATTTTAGCTGTGTTTACGACGCGTGCCTCTGCATAATTTTTCAGCTTTTCACCGTGAGATTTTAATAATGTGCATACAAGTCTTGTAAAATCAGATGCATTAGTTTCGTATACAAACAAAGAACTACAATTTTAAGACCTACATTAGTGATTATTGAGAATCTTGAAGAATGTCGTTGGAAACTGTGCCAAAAGACCTCCGAGGACTACGAGCTTGTTTAGTATGCTCTTTGATAAAGGTATTTATTTGTTTGTTGTTTCGTCATTACGCTGCCCATAACATGACTCTTCAGTTCCATAATTCATTTCTCTAATTAAATACGATTGAACATATTGTCATTCAAACTTTTTTTATATTCCAGACGTTTGATCAATTTGAGTATGACGGCTGCGACAACTGTGATGAATTTCTCCGTATGAAGAACAACAAAGACAATGTTTATGATTGTACTAGTAATAACTTTGATGGGTAAGTCTATTTGCGCGTAGTATAGGTTATGCAGCCATAGAGACAGAAAATATTGTTATGTCCAGCTCTAGGCATGGTATATTTTGCCCTCTATTCAGACTCCTTTTGTTGGTCATTTAGAATAGTAGAAGGCCAATTCTCATCTCATCTCAGCTTCAATGTGTCTAATATGTAGGTAAATCAGAGGAACTTTTGATAAATTGAGGCTGAGTTGACAAAAGTTCTTGAAACTACAGGAATTGTCCCTCAGGTATTTAAATCATTGTTATTGTGAATTTTCATTTTCCAGAATGATTGCTGTTATGAGCCCTGAGGATAGCTGGGTGTGCAAGTGGCAACGCATAAGTAAGTGTTGAACGTTATCTAATATGCCAATATAAATAAAACAACTACTACGCATCAAATAGCAATTTGCGCAATGGCTGAACAATGAACTACTGCACTGTGTGTAGTTCAATGCTCGTACGGAATGAATATTTATATGTCCTACAGGCAATTTTTCCGGGTCTAGTTGTTTGTAAATGTGAGTTTAAATATTAAATTTGTAAACTCATCCAGAATACATGAGAAATTTCTAGTGAGAAAAGTTTTCTTTAAAAAAAATATAGGGTTCTCAGGTGACACAAAATTTAAGTGGACCACCTAATTGGTGCATTTTTTAGCTAACAGAAACCTCTGGTTTTTTTTTTAAATCACTTTGGGCTGGTCAGGCAATCACAGCATATTGTCATGACTTGTCTAGGGCTATGATTGGCCACCAGGCACTGCCTATATCATGTATTACAGTGGCCCTAATGAACCTAGTATTTCCTTTACATATTTCCTTTTTCAAAACTACAATATAAGGTCCGTATTACAGAACGTCACTCAAACTCAAGCTCTACTTAAGTCTCGTTTCAAGCCTTTTGATTGGTTGAAACTAGTTTTAAGTAATGTTTAAGCAGAGATGATCAATGCTTGAGTTTTCTTCTGGAATACGCACCTAAGTGTTTATTCATAAGTGACAAACAAACATCAAATCATGATTAGTCACTAATCACTTCAGCATGTTTATGAATAAAATGGAATATGTTTATCTGATGGCCTAATTAACAAAATATTCTTGTTTTCAGATCGATTCACTAAAGGAGTATATGCCATATCAGTGTCTGGCAGATTACCCGCTGGTGTTATAAGAGAAATGAAGAGTCGAGGTTATGTGTACAGACCCAGAGACACAAGCCAGAGATAATCAATATAGCACCTAATTTTGTTGTAAAATATTAATATTAAATAATTATCATTATTATAGTTATGTCTAGTTTTATTGTAGTGGACTAATAGATACATATAAAGAATAATAATAATAATAGATAGAAGAATAATAATAGATATATGTAAAGAAAATCCTAAAATATGAAACTTTACATAATCATCATAGTAACAATACTAAGGAATTTTGAAATATTCTTTTTTTTTTCTGTGATTTAATTCTAACTTCCCCAAAATTTGGTCATTTTTTTAAAAAGCGACACAACACCTGTTTCGACGGTATTATTATGAGCGACGCGACCGCGTGCCGCGTACCCTGCCCCCCTTCGCCCGCGCATGTATTGGCTACTGCACATATATTTACTTTCTTTTGCAAAATATTTATTTTTTTAGGCGGAATTTTTGTTTATGTTTTGCTTGGCTTTTTTGCCATTAGAAGAATCAGTTATCTATACTTAAGAATACCTTCATGCATCGGATAGGGTTTTCAGGGTTTTTTTTTAGTAAGTTAATATAGAAAACTACCTTTGCCTACTAAATCATGTTTCTTAAAGTTGTCTATTTAGATCATCCCTGCATGTTAGTGCTAATGAGAAAGGGTATATTAAAAAATAAATACAACTTTAAAACTTTTAATTGTCCCTAAATAACTATACAACATAAAAACATTATCTACATTTGAACTAAATAAATGCAAGGTAGAAATACCTTATTCTTAAAATAAATTGCAAAATACTTTGAGCTCTAAGTAACAACATTTAGATCATTTGATTATGCATGCACAAAAATTTAGAAAATATGACACACAAGTGGCTCTACAATGCCAAATTTTAAAACTCCTTAATTCTGAGTGCTCTACAATCCATTGACGCCCATTTCATCTCTGACCTTATCAGAAACATTCTGCTTATCAATATTAGATTTATTTTTGTATTCAACTGGCATGTGTTGTCTATTCCAAGAGTACACCTTGTGGCATGTAGCAAGTTGCAATGCACACATAATTATATTCTGTCAACTACTGCTTGATGGTGGGGCTTTGTGCTCGCCTTCTGTACCCAGTACATCCTTGTCAATTTCTTTAAAGTCTATGTTCTGCTGTTTCATAGCATTCTGAAAATAAAAATAAACAATGATTAATAATTTTCTGAGCTAAATTGTCCCCATAAAGTTTGATTTAAATAAATTTAAAAGTTGCTTAATTGTAGCTATGTTATTCCAACTAATCAAAAAAAAACCAAAGATGCACAATAAAATCTTCAATTGGTTAAATGATTTACACTTGCAATATATAAATCTAAGCCTATCAGCTTTGGTTCATTTTTAAGAGTTTACAGATGAAAAGGATCAAGCATTGCCATGGTTTGCATTGCATGGTTGGTATTGCAATTGCATCAGATATAATTTATTTTCATCATTTCATGTTGTTCCTTATATTATGAGAATGGAATAGATATACCAAAATTTCATCATCATTAATTATAAGTTTCATTAAAAACTTGGAAAACAATTAACACTGTAAACAGAACCTTCGTTAGCAAACTGTTAACACAATGTTATCACATGTAGCACCTGTCATTTTAGGTTTATTTTGCAATATTTTAGAGTGAAAATATTACTGGTTACAAAAGCTGGTTTCAGCAATATATAATAAACAATTACCTTTACACAATCCTGATAAACTTTGAATATTCCGGCGCAGACCGAATCATCATGGTCGCCTTTAAGAAATCTTTCAGAAAACCAACTATTAAAACAATCGTCATATTTTTTCTTTAGTTCGGTGCATTCTTCTCCAATACTATTCATGATTTAGATATAAACCTAGAGCGAATAGGTTCTAATTCATTAATATAGTTGATTAGGTATATTCAGGACTATTTCTACATAGATGATAAATGCTCAAAAGTGACAACCGTCAACCAGTGACATTTTTTTTTTTTGGTTCAATTTTTTTTTTTTTTCCTTTTACCCATTAGGGAAGGCTATAGTCGTTCGACCATATCGCCTAGTCTTTCGTTCCACGTTTTCTTTCGTAATAATTTTTCAATAAAAAGTCTTTCGTATTTGGGTATCTTGTCGTTAATTTCGCTGTATTCTCTTCTTTCGTAATAATTCCAATTTGCTTTCGCATTTTCCATTAGCCATTTTTCATCAGTATTTGTCAAATCCAAGGTAAACAAAAACAAACGTCATTGTCAAGTCAAATTATAGATATCTCCTCAGTCCTCATTTAGAAACAAATTATAAATATAAAATTACAAAATATTATGTTCACAAAGTACACTTTTAAGTTTTTTAGACTAGTTTCAAATATACTACAATATACAATTACCTGACGTAAAAAAACAAAAATAATTACAACTATAAGCCCCGCACGATGATATTGCGATGGAACCTTGTCACAATAACAGCGTTGTGACGTCATCTGTCACACAAAAGGACAGCTAGCAAAAGAATGTTAAATGCAAAATTAATATTAGGGTTAAGGGTTTATTTGTATTATATAATTTTATTACACTCTTTATAAAGAGTGTATGTATAAATTAATATTAGGGTTAAGGGTTACCTACTCACCCATATTCTGACAAACAAACTTTCATTATTAAAAATTTCAAGGAAATAATTTTTGTAGACGTAAGAAAAATATACTTATTCGTATATCTTTCTTACATGTATACTATTTTTTTCTAACTACATTTCTGTTAATTTGCGAGCAGGAATTGAACCAGAGTCCACTGTGTAGTAGTCATGTTTTAATTACTACCTACATCTATCAGCTTATAAATAAAACCAGGATAATATGTAAAAAAATGTATGTAGTCTTCCGAATCAGAACTGCTTTCTGTGTCTGTCGTTTCCGATTCACTGTCGTCGCCGTATTTATGACAAATAACTCGTCAGTTATTCGGTCTTTATTCCAATATTCCTCTTCAAGCCGTTTAACATGATTGACTTCCTTTCGTCAGTCATCTGGAGTTATTGACTCCGACGCCTCCAACGTCAGAGCTTCAATGCGACTTTCCAACTGCTCCACATTCTTTTCTGACACCCTCGTCTTTACCAGGTTCCAGATGTACTCAATGGGGTTGAGGCCGCAGTTGTAATCTAACGACTTCATGGCCATTGCCAGCTAATAAATTGTCAATTTTATAATTTTTCGGCGGTCTGTGCCGTTTAATTAATAAATACAGTTCAGGTTTTGTACTGTCGTTGGGAAAGTCGATGTTGTGATCTTGTAGCCACTCAACAATCAACTGTTTTTTATTGTTCATACTTGGTGGCCTATTCTCATCCCTACTGTGATAAGGGGCGTTGTCCAACACAATTTTGGAGTTGCGTGGTATGTTGGGTACTAATTTTTCTGTAAGCCACTTGGTGAAATTCTCAGCATTCATTTGATCATAGTAATCCCCCGTTTTGGTATCTGCTTTAAACATTAAAAGGGCATAGTCAACAAAACCGCTTTAACTTCTTTATCCATCGGCGACCGGGGCTGTCGTTCCATCTCACTCCATCGGTTGCTGTTTGCCAACATTTTTCTACCGTGTAGTGTGCGTGTATCCACGTTTCGTCGAGATAAATAACGGGTCTTTTGTCTTTTATTTTTCACCAAGCGAGTAATTTTCTTTCATACGTCGTTAATATTTAGACCTCCACGCTTGAATTTGGGGTCTTTAAATTGGGGCCAGTCTTTTTTGGGAGCATCGTTTAAATTGGTAGCCTAAATCACATTTAATTATTTTTCTTAATGTAGTTTCACTGCCAGTATAATTAAGGTCTACTTTTGAAGCCGCCAAGATTTTGCGCATTGTGGGTATTTCTCTCCTCACCGTATACATTGAATCTATAATATTTCTTAAAGCTGTTAAGGAAAACCCGTCGAAATATTTCTTCTTTTGTCTTTTTCCTTTAGTAGGAGTTCTCATTTTGCTGCCACTGGCTGTTGCTGACTCATGCTCTCGTATCAATTTCGTCACAGTATTTTTGCAACGCCTGTGGCACATGCCACACACTCCGTGACTTTGATAGAATTTTGCAAAATATTTTTAATAACTATAAGCAGTTGCTTCGGTATTAAAATGTCCGAAGCACTTTTTAAAGCATGGGTTATACTTTCAAGAACTAACTTACAGTCCTCTTTCTCCATAACAAAATAATTGTCCACTTTAATTATAATTTCACGAGCACGACTATTAATTAATTTCTTACTCATTTTAACGAGTAGCAGTTAACAAAACTAAACAACAAAACTCAAGAACAACAATAAAACAGGATAACAAAAACAAAAAGCTAACAAAAATATTCGATGTGCGTAAGTAAAGCGCGGACTGAACTTGCGAACGGTACCGACGGTGCGAGTTCGACTACGTCACCAAGATGGCCGCCAATCGCAATATCATCGTGCGGGGCTTATATGGGCCAGCAGCGATATTGTTTCAATTTGTCACATTAGTGTACATCACTAAATTATTTTTAAAATGTCACCGTCATCAGTGACAGCGTTTAAGAATTTGTCACATTGACATAATTTGTCATTGTTTTGATTATTTATTTTGTTGTTGAAACGACTAGGATATTTATTAAATGAACAATTTGTTTAAAGCTTGTCGTTAGCAATTTATAGTTTAATAATTGATAACTGATTACATCATATCGGTTAAAAACTAGTGACCTTTCACAAATATAATAAATTGTATAAGCCCCGCACGATGATATTGCGACGGAACCTTGTCACAATAACAGCTTTGTGACGTCATCTGTCACACGAAAGGACAGCTAGCAAAAGAATGTTAAATGCAAAATTATAGTTTATTAATTTTGCATTTAACATTCTTTCGGGTTAAGGATTTATTTGTATTTTATAATTTTATTATACATACACACTTTATACCTACTCATCCATATTCTGACAAATAAACTTTCATTATTAAAAATTTCAAGGAAATAATTCTTTTAGACGTAAGAAAAATATACTTATTAGTATATCTTTCTTACATGCACTCGTATACTATTTTTTTCTAATTACATTTCTGTTAATTTGCGAGCGGGAATTGAACCAGAGTCCACAGTGTGTAGCAGTCATGTTTTAATTACTACATACATGTATCAGCTTATAAATAAAACCAGGATAGTATGTAAAAAAATGTTTATATATAATTCAAAACAATCTTAACCTACTCATATAGTCTTCCGAATCAGAACTGCTTTCTGTGTCTGTCGTTTCCGATTCACTGTCGTCTGCCGTATTTATGACAAATAACTCGTCAGTTATTCGATCTTTATTCCAATATTCCTCTTCAAGCCGTTTAACATGATTGACTTCCTTTCGCCAGTCATCTGGAGTTATTGACGCCAACGCCTCCAACGTCAGAGCTTCAATGCGAATTTCCAACTGCTGCACATTCTTCATCTTTACCAGGTTACAGATGTACTCAATGGGGTTGAGGTCGCAGTTGTAGGGTGGTAATCTAACGACCTCATGGCCATTGCCAGCTAATAAATTTTCAATTTTATAATTTTTCGGCGGTCTGTGCTGTTAATTAATAAATACAGTTCAGGTTTTGTACTGTCGTTGGGAAAGTCGATGTTGTGAGCTTGTAGCCACTCAACCATCAACTGTTTTTTATTGTTCATACTTGGTGGCCTATTCTCTTCCCTACTGTGATAAGGGGCGTTGTCCATCACAATTATGGAGTTGCGTGGTATGTTGGGTACTAATTTTTCTGTAAGCCACTTGGTGAAATTCATTTAATCATAGTAATCCCCTGTTTTGGTGTCTGCTTTAAACATTAAAAAGGCTTTGTCAACAAAACCGCTTTAACTTCCCGCGTGAACTATTATCCATCGGCGGCCAGGGCTGTCGTTCCGTCTCACTTCGACATCGGTTGCTGTTTGCCAACATTTTGTTACCGTGTAGTGTGCGTGTATACCCACGTTTCGTCGAGATAAATAAAGGGTCTATCGTTATTACCAAGCGAGTCGTTTTCTTTCATACGTCGTAAATATTTAGCCATCCACGCTTGAATTTGGGGTCTTTCAATTAGAGCCAGTCTGTTTTGGTAGCATCGTTTAAATTGGTAGTCTAAAACACATTTAATTATTTTTCTTAAAGTAGTTTCACTACCAGTATAATTAGGTCTACTTTTGAAGCCGCCAATATTTTGCGCATTGTGGGTATTTCTCTCCTCACCGTATACATTGAATGTATAATATTTCTTAAAGCTGTTAAGGACACCCGTCGAAATATTCCTTCTTTTGCCTTTTTCCTTTAGAGGGAATTCTCATTTTGCTGCCACTGGCTGTTTCTGACTCACTGGCTGTTTCTGTGTGGCACATGCCACACGCTCCGTGCCTTTGGTAGAATTTTGCAAAATATTTTTGATAACTATTAGCAGTTGCTTCGGTATTAAAATATCCTCAGTAGTGTCCGAAGCACTTTTTTTAGCACGGTTTATACTTTCAAGAACTAACTTACAGTCCTTTTCCTCTTTAACAAAATAATTGTCCACTTTAATTATAATTTCACGAACACGACTGTTAATTAATTTCTTAGTCATTTTAACGAGTAACAGTTAACAAAACTAAACAACAAAACTCAAGAAAAACAATAAAACAGGATAACAAAAACAAAAAGCTAACAAAAATATTCGATGTGCGTAAGTGGGTAAGCGCGGACTGAACTTGCGAACGGTACCGATGTTGCGAGTTCGACTACGTCACCAAGATGGCCGCCAATCGCAATATCATCGTGCGGGGCTAGTAAGGAGTTTACCTGTACATCCATAGTAGCAAACCAATTACCTTTATTTTGTACCTGTGTAAACTGATATGAGTGTCTCCCCCATGCATGACACATGCGCTGTTTTAAAAGACTAACTGCATCTGTATGTGGTATAGAAACACTCATATCAGAATGTGGAATCAACTCCTCTAAATCAACTATTTTTTTAGCCAGATAATCAGCCTTTTCATTGCCTGGGACACCAATGTGTGAGGGTACCCATACAAAGCTAACTTTAATATGCGACTGGGACAGTTCAGTCCACAACTCTTTAATTAAATAGATTATGTAGTTAGTGTTAGCATGTAATTTATTATTTTCCAGATTTTTCAGAACACTCATGCTATCACTTACTACAATCCACTTGTTGTGTCCTGAATTAAAATTTTTAATGTGTGTTAAAGCACTCAAAATAGCAACAGCTTCAGCTGTAAATATACTGGTATCTTTATAAATTTTATGACCAACACCTATATTTGATGTTGGCTCATATATAGCAAAAGAGACTGCTTTATTACTTTTAGAACCATCACAGTACACAAATTTATGATCTGACCACTCTGACAACAATGCATTAACTGTCTCTTTAGTAGAAAGTTCCTTTTTATTTTTAATTATTATTTTTATTTCAGGAAATTTACCTATGAAGGTTCCTTGATAACAGGGCAAAATATTTTTTGATTGGTAGACATTTGCATCTTTAATAAACTTTATAAAGTTATGAAGCTCCTCTAACATATAAAATGGTTTTATACCCAAACTGAAATTAGAATGCAACAAATTGACTAAGAGATTATTATTAGTTACACTAAAAAGTTTTAATATGAATCTTTCTTTCAGGTATTGAAAACGAATCCTTAATGGTGGGACATTACATTCAACCTGCATTGCATTTATAGGAGTGCTTCTGAATGCTCCAGTAATAAGACGCAAACATTTGTTTTGCAGAACTTCTAAACTATTTACAATTTTGGTATCTGCAGCAAAACAATAAAAACCATATTCAAAGTGACTACGTACTAAAGATTTATATAACAATAGTAAAATTTTTGGATCTGCACCCCAATATGAACCAGCCAAACATTTCAATATATTATATGCTTTATTTGCTTTACTAACTATATGTTTTATATAATTAGTCCAGGATAAATTGTGTGATAAAAGAACCCCTAAAAATTTGACTTCTTGTGAAATGGACAATACACAATTGTTATATACAACTGAGGGCATATTATGACTCTGTTTACCAAACACAACAACTTTAGACTTAGATGAATTGACATCAAGATCAAGATAGGAGAAATATTTGTATAGATTTGACAGGGCATCATTGACTTTTTGGACAACCTGTGATAAGTTAGTTCCAGTAGTATAAACAACTAAATCATCAGCAAATTGTAAATTTTTAATCTGAGAACCTAATATTAAATTTAATCTACGTATATACAATATAAATAACAAAGGTGACAATATGCCCCCTTGACAAACACCTTTTGATGAGTGTCTAGGACCATAAAGATGACTATTAAATTTAACAAATACTTTTCTATTACTCAAGAAATTACGAACCCAAAATATAAGTTTTTCACTAATCCCTATTTGTAGTTCATGGCATAAGATATCTATATTTACTCCATTAAATGCCCCAGAAATATCAAAAAAACACTCCAATAAAATTGCTATTAGCTAATAAAGCATTACGTATATCAAGCTGCAGTTGACAGACACTTTCTCTAGCGGACCGATTTCTACGAAATCCAAATTGATTAGAAGGTAAAATAAAATTTTTTTCAACATAATACTCTAATCGTTGCTTTAATAGTTGCTCAAATATTTTACCAACACAAGAAGTAAGTGCTATAGGACGATAAGAATCAGGATTTGCTTCAGGTTTTTCCGGTTTTAAAATGGGTACTAGGCAATCTACTTTCCAGTCTTCAGGAATAATATTATTTTCCCATAGTTGATTAAGAATATTTGCAAATGATTTTAAACCAGAAATGCTCAGTTTCTTAAATAATATGTATGGCATTCCATCAAGACCATAAGCAGTGTCTCTTCGGGAAGAGATTGCAGATATTAACTCACTAATTGTAAAAGGTTTTAATAGAAAATTATGAATAGAATTACTAGAACTAGAGGCGGTACTATTATTCAATAACGAAGTTGGGGTATGGGGTACAAAATCTGGAGTGTATTTTTTCAAAAAATCTGATATCCATGCATCATTTCCAAGATTATTAGAATTATATGTTTTGTTATATTTACGCATGAATTTCCATATGATAGATATTGGTGTGCATCTGTTGAAAGTTTCACATAAGGATAACCAACTTTTTTGTCGTTCTGTTTTTATAGTTAATTTTTTAAGTGCACGAAGTCTTTTAAAATTTAAATAAGTTACTTCTGATGGATTATTTTTAAAATCTATATAAGCTGTTTTGAAGTGTGATACAGCGTCCGTACACTTTCGGTTCCACCAAGGAAGGGAAGGTCTTCTAAACCTCTTTGTAGGACATGAGCGATTGCTCATATTATTATTTATATTTTTATTGCCATTAAAATAAGAATTAGCAGCCGCTGTACGTAAAACTGTACAAAAATGATGATATGATTCAAGTGGACATATATTAGCTGTATTAAAATTAACTAGCATTTCATCCACATTTTTACTGTACATTTTCCAATCCACCATTTTGTAATTTGGAAAGATGGGAAAATGTTCAGTGTTAGGGCAGTTTCCAAATGAATCTTTATTTTGACCATTACTAATCACTACTTTAATAATTGCAGGAATGTGATAACTACTACCAAGAGGACTATCATGTATATGCCATTCACAATTAAGTGCCAATGAAGGGGACACCAAACTTAAATCCAATGCATTGGGACGCCATGTTAAGGAGCCAACTGTTGTTGCCTGACCATTATTAAGCAGAATTAAATTATTTTCGTCAATGACCTCTAATATATTTCGACCACGTGATGAGTCAGAACCACAACCCCAGGAAGTGTGATGAGCATTGAAGTCTCCAGCAAATAAAAAAGGTCCAGGAATCGATTTCACCAAAGAATCAAAGTTATCTTTATTGAAAACTGGATCTGAATTTAGAGGACTGTAGAAACTAACTATACTTATCATCTTATTATTAATTGAAATTTGTACGCAAATATTTTGTAAAGAATTGTCAAAGTAGGTGTTAATTTTAGTATAAATAATACTTTTATGAATTATAATGGCAACCCCATTATGTTTGTTACCACAATCGTTTCTTTCAATGTTGTAATTTTTAATTTCAAAGTATTGCCCAGGTCTAAACCATGTTTCACTAATAATTGCTATATGAATATTGTATGTATAGAGGAAATTTGTAAATATATGTTTATTGCTATTTAGACTCTGTGCATTCCATTGCATTAGGTTTAAATTTGATAAATCCATTAAGAAGCTGGAATTTTATTTCTTAAAGTTATTTTTAGTACCTCTTTAATTGAGGAAGAGTTTATAGGTGTATCTTTATTACTAATGATTTTTGTTATTGTTTCGACTAAAATATTTATAAAGGTATCTGATTTCATTAAGTTACTAATCTGTACATCTAAGTTTTTTGCGGATAACGCTGGAAATGCACCAACATTAAAAAGGTCGGAATATGCAACACTTTTGGACTTAATTTTATTTTCTTCAATTTTTTGTTTTTTTATTGTACAAGATGAGGAGATAGCTATATGGTCACCCTTGCAGTTTGCACACTTTGCATTTTTAGGGTCGACCTGACAATCCTTAAAACTATGATCTAAAGTGCAAATTGAGCATACCTGTGGATTACGACAGTACTTGGCAATATGACCATATCCAAGGCATCTTAAACATTGCTTTACCGGTGGAATGTAGTGTTTGACTTCGTGACGCCATGAGTCCAGATATACATACGCAGGTAGTATTGTAGAAGCGAAAGTAACAGCCACTGCTTGTGTAGGTATAAATTCTACACCGCCGCCGCCGCCGATACCCTTTACTCTCCGCATGAATCGTCTAACTTGAATGACATTTTTTGAGCTGCCAATTAATGAAAAAATTTCTGCATTCGACATCTCCACAGGAACTGAGGTCAGGACACCGGTAACCTCCGTGTCTGCAGCAGGAATGGACGCTTTGATGTTCAGTTGGTCTAATATCTTCTTATTCTTTAGGAACATGTTAGCATTGTTCGGCAAGTCGAACGTAATGCCAACCTTGTACTTGTTGATAGTACGCATATGCATTACGCCTGAAACTCCGTGCTCGCGTATGCCTTTCGACAGGGCCATACGATCTCTATCGCTGAAGGACTGGTTTTCTTCTAGATGGTTCAAGAAAACGACGAGTTCTTTTTTGTTGGTATCCTCCGGGTATTTACGCGAGTAACCCTTCACTTTATAAATTGCATATTTATCTTTTTTGGGTTCTGCTGCTATCACGGATTCCGCTGCTGAGTCGGAATCAGTAGATACCTCCTGAGGATCCAGAGGTGGATCCCCTTCCTTCCTCTTTCGCTTCTTCGGCATTATAAACTCTCTTTATAAGTAACGTATAGAGTAAGATTTAAGTATTTATGAAATTATTTACAAGAACAATGCACAAAAAGGAAAAAATTAAAATTTTTGTTTAAAAAACGCGCCTTTCGTTTTCAACCTTTTCCCGCCTTTTTTTTTCCTTTTTTTGTTAAATTCTTTCCGTTCTTCTGAACGGAAAAGGCAAAGGCATAGTACGCCATACAGCCTAGTCTTCAGTAAATATATTCTTGAGTAAACTTCTATCCTAATTAATCCTAACTTATCCTAGCTTATCCTAAACTTATCCTAACTAATCTAACTCCTTTCGTTTCCCGCGTTTGGACGATAAGGAGCAGTTTAGCGTCAAGACATGATGTGGCCACTATGCTACAATATTTCACTGTTCTTTTGAATTATTCACTTAATGCACTTTTTACTACATAAATCACGCGTTTTTATTTAGTAAACGACACTATAAATAATTTTAAAAGTCCAATGAAAAATGAGCGTGACACTCATCTTGACATTCCCGCCAAACCCATCTTCCATAGACATTTTTTTTTTTTTGGTTCGTTTCTTTCCGTTCGGGCGAATGGAAAAGGCAAAGGCATAGTACGCCATACAGCCAAGTCTTCAGTAATTTTTTTCTTCATTAAATATCTATCTTATCTTATCCTAACTTATCCTAGCATAACTTAACCTAAACTAACTCCTTTCGTTTTACGCGTTTGGACGATAAGGAGCGGTTTAGCGTAAAGACATGATGAGGCCACTATGCTACAATATTTCACTGTTCTTTTGAATTATTCACTGAATGCACTTTTTACTACATAAATCACGCGTTTTTATTTAGTAAACGACACTATAAATAATTTTAAAAGTCCAATGAAAAATGAGCGTGACACTCATCTTGACATTCCCGCCAAAACCCTCAATTTCTTTTTTTGGTTTGCTTCTTTCCGTTCTTCTGAACGGAAAAGGCAAAGGCATAGTACGCCATACAGCCTAAACTTAGTATGTTTTTTCTTGAGTTTTATATCCTAACTTATACTAGCTTAACTTAAACCTATCTCCTTTCATTTCCCGCGTGAGGCCGACAAGGAGGAAGTT
>JADWQK010001747.1:0-29835 GCA_017933935.1 Sesamia nonagrioides
CAGGTGTTTTGGCGTTTTTAAAAGATTTTTGACGATATTTGGAGCGATTTGTGGTATTTTTTTGTTTTCTGACTAACAAATAACAGATAAACACGAACAACACTGTGGAAACGAAAATCGTTTATAGGTTTGTGACGTCACTTACAAAGCGCCACGCCATATTGCTGAATAAAGCGTTTCGGCGGCTTATTTGAATTTTGAATTTTTATTTGCGTGTTTCTTACGAAATACGTATTTAAAATATAAAAAAATGCTTTTGGTGAACTTCTTAACCGCAACCAAGTAATTCAAGACAGAAATTATAAATCTGTCAAATAGCCTATAAATGTTAGGTATACACATGACCAAATTAGGTATGAAATTTTACATAATCATCATAGTGACAATACTAATGAATTTTGAAATACTTAATCTTTTATTTTCCCCAAATTAATTCCAACTTCCCCAAAATTTGGAAATTAAAAAAAAAGTGACAACAGCATTTGTGACGGAGCGAATAGCGATGCGACCACGTGCCGCCTGCCCTGCCCCCCTTCACCCGCGCACGTATGCCTACCGCACATGCATTAAGTTACCTCGCTTTTTCGAAATAATATTAATTTTTTTAGGGGGATTTTTTTTAAAGTTCAGCCCGGGTGTGTAGGCATTATTACAATCAGTTAACGATACCTAACAATACCTTCACGGATCGGACAGGGTTTCTTTACATATTGTATACGCTTTTATAATTTGTAAAAAAAACACTTTAAAATTGGAATAGCCGCCATAGCTATTAATTCACAAATTCACCCTCTCTTTTTCTCCCAGGTATCGAGTCACCAGTCAACTACCTAGCTGTATCACTGGGTACCCTCTCAACACGCTCGCCCGGCATACTCCCGCAGCGTCTCTCCGCACTCGACGAGCCACATCGCCAGGCTCTCCAGCATTACCTGAACACGTACAGCGTACAAATCTGCTGATCCAATGTGCTAAAGAGAAGGGATGTGAGGATGAACATCGTCTGCACAGGAATCAATGAAACACATAACTTTGAAACGGGGTATTCAAATTCAAGAGCACATCGCCATGTCTACTAGAAAATTTGAGATGAAGTAAATTCTGAAGTGACGGATAATAAAGATGTATGGAAGAGTGGCTGTGCTGAAAACATATTCATACAAATTTAAGCATTCAATACAAAATAAAGAAAAAAGTCTTATTCCAAGAATTTTAAGGTTCGGAATGCTTTCCAAGAATTGGTATAAATAATTTAATAAATAACAATACAGATACATGTTAAATTTAAAAATTCAGTGTATGTATTATGTCTATAACATAATATTCTAATTAGGGTGTTTGAGGGTGCGCGTTAATTACATTACATGTTGTATAACTCGCTTATAGTGGGTGTACCCACCACTTGCAACTGTCATGTTATGTTACCCTGTTAAACAGTGAAGTGATTATAATTCCGATGTAGATAGATTAAGAAGTGACTTTAAATTTTAGAAATGTGAAAGTGAATCAAGAAAGAATATGAACAATTCTGTGAACTTAAAGACTGCTGATTATGGATGTAAGTAGGGAATGATTGTCTGATATAGCTAGCCAGGGTAATCTGACATCTGTCAGCAGTGATGACATCCATAGGATTTATCGTTTTTGTCACCACTAATGGACATTCCTTAGAGACGAGAATTGTGGCACTCCGAAAGAGAGAGAGGAAACAAAGTTTCGTCTATCTTTATGTCTCAAAATCATCGATCATCTATGAGAAAAGAGATAGTGCTAGGCCGAAAGCATAGGTCATCTCTCCCACTCTATTCAAACCAAAAAATTACTGCAGATTATACGCGTATGGCATGTCCATTAGTATAGGTCTATGGCTTTTGTGCTTTCCAGTTGGTGGCGCCACTAGTGAGTTCTATCAGTACCTTCATTTGATAATACTTTAGATACATTTAAGTACTTCATATAATGGAAATTTTCTTCTTCTCAAATTAAACTCGTCTAAAGTTAAGTGCATCTTTTTTTTCTATTTCATTAAAAAAAGGATTGAAGATGACATATTAGTTTTGTCATATTAAGATACTCCATAGACACAAAAACATGGCTAAAAGTACGTCGATTTACGTCAGATGCGGACTAATTTAACAGGACTAAACTAATATTTATCTTCCGTCCTTTTCTTATTTAAATAGGAAGAAAAAGATGCACTGATCTTAAATTTAATTTAGTTTGTGAACAAGGGAATTATTACATTTTAAAACTCTTAAGTAGGAAGAAGGATACTTCCTCCAGACAGCCTCCGTGGCGATCCCCGCGCAGTTCAAACATTTGTATGCATGAATAAGAATATTTGCACTAGTCTGGTCGTGCCTCGGAAAGTATGTTAAGCCGTTGCCATACGAACATCTAGAGGCAGTCGTTACGGGTTGTTGGAGCCCTCAAAAAGTCCAGCAATTGGTCTAACTGCAATGCTTCGATGTCGCCTTCGGGTTGTGGAGGTCAGACGGCAGTCGCTTCACGGAAAATATCGAAGTTTAGCCAAAATCAGCAGTTAGATTGGTAAAGCGGACCCCAGACCTCAAAAGCTGAAAAAGGATGCGACTGGGATTAACGTTGAGATGATGATGACTTCTTCCGAGTTTTATTAATTTCGAATTTACTATTTAAAATCATAAACAATAGGTAATCAATAGTGTAATCCTTCAAACAAATATCAATAACCAGTAAACCTGAAAGCGTTAAAAATGCCGCAAACAGTGAATGTTCAGTGATACTGACATTTGAGTGACATTTCTCTACACTAGTACCTCTAGCGGTGAATGCAGGCATGATAGCCCTCATTATTTGTATAATATTGTATGTCGCCCATAAAATAATTATGTACTAAAACAAAAGTGGATGTTTAAAGTAGAAATGGTAGCTAGGTAATCAGCCAATGATGTTCCCAATACTGGGACCCAGGCTGAGAGGGAATGGGCCACAATTCACCACTAGCCCAAGTCTCTGCATGTCACTCAGCTGTCTAATTACCCTGTCTAGCTTATATGACTGTGTTATGTGCTGTATTCCTATTGAATAGGATACAAGCATGTGTGATATTAATATTGGTGAACCAAATCACCGCCTAACTGTAAAAATGATGATGGATAAATGATGAAATGAATAATTATGAATGTAATGGAGCTGGATTCTTGTAATTACCTAATATTACCTATAATGTCAAATAAATGTATTTCATGTGCATTTAAAGTAACTTTTTAGTTTTGTGTATAAATAAAAAATAAACTAATTGTAAGAGGATTACAAGCAACTGTTTTCATCAACTTTTTTTGCACCCATCCCTTTTTTTTTGTTAGGATGGGAAATCATCAAATGACTTCTTCCGCTCTGGGCGGAGCGAAAGGGCGTGTCAGACTTTTACTGACTAAAACCCACCCGTGTTTCTTCACTTGCCTGTGGGACGGCCAGGGCCACGGTTTCTTGTTTAACCAACCCGCAACCCTGACCCAGTAGGCATCGGTCTTCGTGGACCCCGTCACGATGTGCTGACATCTCTTTGAGTCGCCGTCGACTCGGGCCTGGTCCTTACCGGGCGGCGAGCTGCCCATTGCTCACCGCCCGCAGGCCCGCACCTACGGTGGCTGGGAGTTTGGTGTCATCTCCCGACCAGGGCGTCTCCTGCGGTGGCTAGTGGCGTGAGGGCGCTGGGATTCCCGTTGCCTCACGCGCTCCGCCTCCTCCTTTGCCAGCATTATTGCTTCGCAGAAGGAGGTGACGGCCTGCCATGCACTCTCGCTCCGGTCCATGGCCTGGACCAGGGTCGGACGCGAGAGATCACCGCCGATCGCCGCTACGAGGACACGGCGGTGATCTACCCAAGCCGGGCAGACCTCCACCGTATGCTCCACCGTGTCCTCAGGGCGATCCACACAATGGTGACACCCTGGCGTTTCCTCCTGCCTTATACGGAACAGGAACCTCCCGAAACAACCGTGTCCGGTGAGGACCTGCGTCAGGCGGAAGGTGAGGGCGCCGTGGCGCCTCTCTAGCCACTCCTCAAAGAGGGGACTTACCGCCGCGATTGTGGCGTGCCCAGCACTGGGTTGCGACAATCGCACTCTCCATGTTGCCATGAGATCCCGCCGGAGCTCTTTCCGCCGTACCGCAATATCTCGCGGCAACGGAGTTATGCCCCGGCGTTTTGCCTCCTCTCGCCACTCCCACATGTGGGCGAGGACTTTGGCCTCCAGATCCCATGGCGGCAATCCGGCAAGAAGACTCGCCGCCTCAGCGGAGACCGTACGGTATCCCCGTATCAGCCGAACGGCCATGACCCTCTGGGACGCGGTCAGGCACCGGGCTGGTCGCTTCCTTAGCGACCGCGCCCACACCGGTGCCCAAAGGTGTGTAAAGGGCCATGGACCGCACGGCCCCCGCATAGAGCCTCCGGCAGGAGGCGTTTGGTCCTCCTAGATTGGGGAGGAGCCGCCTTAGGGCAGCCCCGGCCCGTTCCAGTCTGGGTGCCAAACGTCGGAAGTGCTCCTCGAAGTTCCACCGGCTGTCGAGGACGAGTCCCAGGTACTTCATCGTCGATCCGACGCCGATGTGAACTCCTCCTACCGTTATGTGGGAACCCGACGGTGGCGCATTCCGAGGACCATGAAAGCACATGGCCTCGGACTTCTGCAGGGCCACCTCGAGTCCCAATTGCCGGATCCTGTTGACGATTGTCGCAACCCCGAGGGTCGCTGCGTCAGCCGCCGCCTGGTGCGACCTCCCCTGTGCCAGAACTAGCGTGTCGTCAGCGTAACAAACTACGCTGACGCCGATAGGGAGGTCGGCGCGCAGCACCCAGCCGTACCCGATGTTCCACAGATGCGGTCCCAGGACCGATCCCTGTGGAACACCGCACGACATCTCTCGCCGGTTCCACACTCCTTGGTGACCGGGGTAGATTATGGCCCTGTCCGTCAGATAGGCCTCGACCACTCGACAGAGATAGGTCGGCATCCGGTGATACCGGAATGCCTCCCTGATGCAACTCCAGGGTAGGGTGTTGAAGGCGTTGGCGATGTCTAGAGACACCGCCAAGACAACCCCATCCCGGGCCACAGCATCCCCTGTCGTAAGGGCTCGCACGCGCATGATGGCGTCCACCGTAGAGCGTCCCCTGCGGAAGCCAAACTGGCTCTCCGCCAAATCCGGGCCCGCTCGCCTGAGGTGTCCGACGAGGCGGTCTGCAATGACTCTTTCGAAGAGCTTGCCCACCTCGTCGAGCAACACAATGGGCCTGTAAGCGGACGGCGAGTCCGCAGGGCGCCCTGGCTTCTTTATGAGGACCAGTTTCCCCGTCTTCCAGCGATGTGGGAACTGGCCCCTCTCCAAGCATGTGCTTAGTAGCCCCCGTAGTCGAGGCCCGAGAGCCCCTAAGGCCAGAACCCAGACTTTTCCAGGTAAGCCGTCGGGTCCTGGGGCGGTATTTTTGGCATTCAGCCGACGTACCGCCGCTCTCAGCTCTACCTCGGTGACCTCTGGAGCATCGTCGTCGTCGATGGTGTGGTCCGCATCAGGCACCGCAGGAGGCGGAGCCATGGGTGGAGGAATATGTTCCTCTCTCGAGGGAAACAGAGCGCTCACCACGTCCTCCACGAGCTGAGGCCGGAGACTCTGCGTCAGCGGGGGAGCCCATGGGCGGAGTTTATCCCGCACCATTTTATAGGGGCATCCCCACGGGTCTCTGTTCAGAGTCCCCAGCAACTCCTCACGGGCCAGCCCTTTGGCCCGCTGGATCTCCACTCGGAGGGCGGTCTTCGCCGCTCTGTATCCCTCGTAAAGCTCCGCCTGTATGGCCTCCGTGTTCGGCGGATGAATACGGAGCCTGCGATGCCTGGTGTACCGGTGTCGCGCAGCCACGCACGCCTTGCGCAAAGAGGTAAGCTCCGGCGACCACCAGTACACCTGACGCCGGGCGCGCCCGAGCTTGACTCGGGGCATTGCCATGTCGCATATCTCGGACATGGCCTCCCGGAACCACTCCGCCTCGTCGTTTGAGTCAGCAGGCAGGCCTGTCCGGTGGTAACACCCAGGCCTGCACGATCGAAGCTTCCAGGAGGAGCTCCCGGTCAAGCTGCTTCAGCGCCCACCGCGGACCACCCGGGGCCGGTCGGACCGGCGCGCTGGAGGTCTGGGCGGAGACGTCAAACCGGATATACCGGTGATCTGAGTAGGTCTCCACCTCCTCCATGACGCGCCAGTCAAGGACATGTGGCGACAGAGCGGGGCTGGCGAACGATATGTCCACCACTGAGTCACCCCGCATCCGCACACATGTTGGGACCGAACCCCGGTTTAGGACGACCAGGCCGGTCTCCAGAGCCCAGTCCTCCACCATCCTGCCCCGTGTGTCTGTAAGCCGGGAACCCCAGGCCAAATTTTTGGCATTGAAGTCCCCAAGGACGAGCACGGGGAGGGATCGGAACCCTACGACGACGACTCTCAACTCCGCAAGGGAGTTGTGGAACTCGGCAAGAGTTCGGCTCGGGGAGAAGTATACCACCACTACGACTATCTCCCCGAACCTTGCTGCTACGCAACCCCGTCCTCTCTTGATGGCCTCGAGGGACGGGGTGCCAGCGGCGGCCGACGAAATTAGGCCCACTGAGCCGTTGAGGTCCTCCACCCAGTCATCCCTGGGTGGGACAAAGTACGGCTCAGAGACCACGGCAATGTTAATCGACCACTGCACCATGCTCTGGAGCAAAAGGTCCTGAGCGGAGGCGCAGTGGTTGATGTTCGCCTGGAGGAGGCGTAATGTGGCCCCATTACGCCTTATTGGTACTCCATAACAGCCTCCTCCCGGGTCCCTTGTGAGGGCTCAGCCGCGGTGACTGCGGCGGCAGCGGTGACAGCAACGGCGTTGCTGGAAGCGGCAGCGGCAGAGGCTGCGGCTACGGCGACGACGTCGGTGGTGGCGGAGGGCCTACTCCGGCCCTTGGCTTTGCCTCTGGTGGATGGGGCGCAGGCCCTACTCCCAGCCCGGTGCTCGGACGGCTTACCAGCTGCCGCACAAACTGAGCAGTGCGGAGCGGCTTCACACGAGCCGGCCTTGTGACCGGGCTGACCGCAGCGGAAGCAGAGACCGCTGCGGTCCACCTCCGAGGTGCATTTTACTCCCACGTGGTGGCCCACATGGCAGCGGTAGCACCCCAGAGGTCTGGGTTCCAGCAGATTTTAGACGATGCGTACACGGGAGCAACAGTGACGTTACGTTTTTATAGTTAATATTTAGATTGAGCGGCAATATTTTGTAGCTTTGCGCGCCTTGTACTGAAATAAGAAAAGAGAGAAAATACGTTAACCTTTTGAACGCCAATGACTTGTATACAAGTTCGAGATTTTCGTGCCCTCAGGGCCACTACTTGATTAGAAGTAATCACAGTATAATAGTACATTACGATATTAGTGCGTAATGATGGTTATAACATGCGAGGCGGAATTTCAGCCCGAGCCGAAGGCGAGGGTGTAATTGAGCCGAGCATGTTATAACCAGTACGCACGTATATCGTACGACATTTTTTAACACACTTGCGAGGAAACAGAAAAAAAGATATTCAGAATACAAGTACAAAGAAAAGAAAATTTGAGAAAATGGCGCGAGGTTTATTTTCTGCCGTAGCTGCGTGAAAATGTTGGCAAAGATGCTAGAGCATGCAGTCAAGTTTTTAAATTACCGAATAAACTGTTTTTTTTTTACAAATACTCATTTAAATACAAACAAATACAAATTTGTTTATTTCAAATAGGACATCAGTTATTTTAAATAAATCAATCTGTGAATGCTCACTGTTGCTTTCCCGCCATTAGTATTATTATTTGCCATTTCAAATATGGAACAGCGCGCTGCTCACTGGCTAGAGCCACGCGGCGGCGATCAGTTCCATAATTATTTGAAATGACAAATAATGCTGTTATGGTATTTGTATGGACTATAACTTAACTATTTGCTTTGATAACACACGCGTTTGTTATGGCCCGCTTTACATATTTAAAACCGGTGGGATTACATCAGCTTTACGAGCAAGGGTGTTAAAAAATAAATTTACGACTTTTAGAAGACCTTTTATTATGTTTTTATGGAAAGGTGATGTTTCAGAAATGTATGGAGCCTGGGCCAGCACATTGTACATTTAATGCTAGGTATAGTAACGCTATAGTTAACTGTTTTTAATGTTAATTTCCCATATTTTGGCTTAGTTTATAAACAGATTCAATTTAACTCGGCCAAGGAGTGCAACACAGCTACTAGTAAATACGCTGGTCAGCAATAAGCGAAATATGATTTTGACAGTGACATTTTATTGACGTGTCATGTATCTAAGGCTATCGCAGCTGTATTATCTACCATATGACTGTGAAAAAAACAAAACATGAATTCCGAACATACGGCACATTAAATAAACACAATCAACTCAAATCAGCACTCGACACGAACACAATGGGAAAATAGAACTGTCAAAGTGGCCAATCAAACGTCATAACCAGGTCATGGCTACCTTAATAAAGGGTTATCTCACTAAAAAACCGTTTCAAATAATTTATTATATATACTTGCATTTTTATTCAAATTAATTTAGTGGTGTTTTTACGAAAATCTTTAATTTTTTTCCTATTTATCTATATAGCGTACATAGTGGTGGCCCAAAATGAAACATCTCCTTTGCCCTGTTATCGGCCATATTTTTAACTTTTTCACTCATAATAAGTTCTTATTTGTTTTATTTTCAATAGAAACAAAAACACCAGAAAATATTATAATGCCCCCAGCGCCAATTACTTGATATCAAGTAAGCCAGTGATGGGACACGATGAAGACTTCGCCATATTTTTTTTCATCTCGTCGAAATGCTCATAAATACTATTATTGCAAGAAAAATGACGTGAATCCATACATATATTATAAATGCGAAAGTGTTCCTGTCTGTCTGTCTGTCTGGCTTTCACGCCAAAACTACTGAACCGATTGTAATGAAATTTAGTATACAGATAGTCTAAAGCCCGAGAAAGGACATAGGCTATAATAACGTCCCGCTATGACTAATAGGAGCAGAGCAGTAAAAAAAAATGTTGCGAAATCGGTAGCTAACACGGACGTACTACATATTGCTCCCACTATTTTAACAGGCGCTTATTTTATCTCAACTGAGCCCTTTTTAATTTACGGAAACCACCGCGCGCTGTAAACTGAAGTCAACGCGAACGGAGTCGCGGGCTACAGTCTACAGTTTACTGTCCATAGTGATACCAAGATCGCGAACCTCATTCACAGTTTCTAATAACACTGTTTATATTATACTAGCGGCTGCCAGCGACTTTGTTCGCGTGGAGTTGGTTATGCTCCACTCCCAGAGGCCAATAGGGACAGCACATTACACAAACACAGACCGACCTACCGACCTCGCCGCCGAGGTCCACCGCGACGCGTTTCACGTAGTAATCCCCTCCCCCGTCTCTTGTCCGATGAAGGCCAGCCCGCGCCGCAGCTGAGCCAGTAATATTGTTACGGGCTAGGGGTACTAAAATGCCGGTTAAGGGTTACGAAGTTTATTGGCAACGAAGGTACAATCGTAGGCAATGACAAGTAGAATGTCGCTGATGTTGCACCGGAGTCTTCCCTTTATGTCCACGAAGTCCGTGTTGTAAACACACAATAACACTATCAGATGTTACTTCACGTAGTACTCAAAGTTCTCGTTACAGTTGTCGCAGTAGGTATTCTCAAAGATCGCTTCTTAACTGTCACTGTTTTCGTATCGCTAGTCGAATGCAGACTGACTCTGCGCCGGCATCACGGCGCTATATATAGACCAGCTGATCGAACATTCCAGAATCCTCTAGACGTAATAATAATATGGCACAACTTCGAGGTCACCGGCCAAGTAAGTACCTACGGTAATCCCCGGAAACGGGTTTCTAGAAATTTCGTTGTAGACACTTTGTTGACAAAACTGTTGAGACCTGTACCATTCGATAGGCCATCCTAAGTCTAGCAATGCGTTTTTACATTGTGCCTAGAAAATGTCTAGATCTGGGGAAATAGGGCTTAAAAGTGACACACTGCATGTCACGCGATATTGAACCTTATGCCATCGACATAAGGTCCATTCGTAACATTGCCCCCTTCTTAGTCATGCTCGTCCCGAGCATGATTTGATCCATAATAGCGAGCTAGGCGGTTTACGTGTACGATCTTCAGCTTCCCTCTAGGCCCTTTCTTAATCCTGTAGGTGACATCGTTTATTCTGGTTACTATCGTGTACGGACCCTCCCATTTGGCTTGGAACTTTGGACTCTTTCCTTTTCTTCTAATGGGATTATGTAACCATACCAAAGTTCCCTCTTCAAACCCGGGCATGTTAGCTTTGCGGTCGTATCGGATCTTCATTTTCTCGCTGGTTTTGAGACCGCTCTCTCTCACTAGCTCATGTATTCCATCTAGTTTACGCCGTAGGTCGGCCACATAGTCGACGGCTAGGATGGGAGTATCGGGGGGTGTTCCGGTTAGTGCATCTATGGGTAGTCTAATTTCTCGGCCGAAGTTGACTTTCGCCGGTGTGCAGTTTGTGCTATCATGTGTTGCAGAGCGGTATGACATTAAGAAGAGTGGAATGTATTGGTCCCAATCCCTTTGATGTTCTTCCACTACTTTGGCCAAATGATTCTCCAACGTCTGATTAAATCTTTCGACCATTCCATCTGACTGTGGGTGATATGGTGTTGTACGGGTCTTGTGTATCCCGAGCAGTTGGCAAACCTCTTGGAACAGTGAAGACTCGAAATTTCTACCCTGATCAGAGTGTAACTCCAAAGGAATGCCAAATCGACAGAACACCTCGTGAACTAGCTTTTTGGCGACTGTATAAGCTTCTTGGTTAGATACTGCAAAAGCTTCTGGCCATTTGCTAAAATAGTCTTGCATGACGATGATATATCTATTTCCTTCTTCAGTAATAGGAAATGGCCCAGCTATATCGACAGCAACTCTTTCCCAAGGTGCACCAACATTATACACTTTCATCCGACCTCTGGCTCTCGTTTGCGGTCCCTTTACTGAGGAGCAAGCTACACATTTTCTACACCAGTCCTCAACGTCTTCGCGGCAATGCACCCAATAGAATCTTTTTCTCACCTTCTCCAGGGTTTTCTTTACTCCTAGATGTCCTCCGGATACTCCGTCGTGCACCTGTCGTAGCACTGACGCGACTTTATCGCAGGGGACAACTATCTGTAAGGTGACCTCCTGACCACTGGGTGATTCCCATTTCCTCTTGAGAACTCCATTATCAATTATCAGGCTGTCCCATTGAGCCCAGTAACTTTTTGCTGTTGGGCTAAGCGCTGATATTTCACTCCAAGTGGGCCTTTGGCCACGTTTCTTCCATTCGATTACTGTCTTCAAGTCACTATCTTCCTTTTGTGAGTCTTCCAATGATTGATTATCCCAGTCTTCGTCCAAAGCTTCGTCCACCTGGATAATCCTTACGTTCTCTTTCTTTTCCTGTTTGGCACAATGTCGGCAAGATTCTGCGCAAGGTCGTCTAGACAAAGCATCAGCATTATTGTGTGACTTGCCTTTCCGATGTTCAGTGACAAAGTCAAATTCTTGCAGCTGCTCTATCCACCTTGCTACTTGTCCTTCTGGGTCGTCGTCGTCGTCGGGTGATCGGTACGAAGTGTAAACTGCCTGCCAATCAAATATTTCTTGAAGTGTTGTAAGGTCTTATCAACGGCTAGTTCTCGGTGGGTAACACAATAATTTCTTTCTGGCTTGGAAAGGCATTTGCTGAAATATGCGATAACGACCTGCCTATCTCATTGTGTTTGAGAGAGAACTCCTCCAATACCCACATTGCTGGCATCTGTGTCTACCAAAAATCGGCCTACTAGGGTAACCTTGTACAGGAGCCTCACACAAGTGAGTTTTCAGTAGAGCAAATGCCTGTTCGCAGTCAGAGTTCCATTCAAATAGACACTTTTCCTCTGTTAAACGATGCAACGGTTTCGCTAACTCGGAGAAGTTCTTCACAAACCGACGGTAATATGCACACAGACCCAAGAAAGAGCGTACCTCAGTTTTATTACGAGGGGTAGGCCACTTCGACACGGCTTTTATTTTTTCAGGGTCTGTTCGAATTCCTTGCGCCGAAATAATGTGTCCCAAGTATCCAACTTCTTTCTGGAAGAATGTACACTTACTAGGACTGAGTTTTAAATTCGCTTCACGCAGTTTCTGGATCACTTTCTCCAAATTGCTTATGTGTTCTGCGAAGTTTCATCCCATAATGATGATGTCATCCAAATAGA
The DNA here is from genome assembly GCA_017933935.1 of Sesamia nonagrioides. NCBI lineage: Eukaryota > Metazoa > Arthropoda > Insecta > Lepidoptera > Noctuidae > Sesamia > Sesamia nonagrioides. The sequence goes on from JADWQK010001747.1 coordinate 12,352, forward strand.
CCAGGCATGCATCACCAAGCAACCCCACCAAAATGCGCTCCATTAGGCGCTCGAATGTAGCTGGAGCATTGCACAGTCCAAAAGGCATGACATTGAATTGCCAGAGACCGTTCCCAGGACCAGTGGTGAAAGCGGTCTTTTCTTTATCCTGCTGACAGATTTCTACCTGCCAGTATCCACTTTTGAGGTCAACTGTGGAGAACCATTTCATGCCACTTAGCAAGTCCAAAGTGTCATCTATACGTGGCAGAGGATAACTGTCCTTTTTCGTGGCATCATTCAACATCCTGTAGTCAACGCAAAACCTTGTACTGCCATCCTTTTTCTTGTCTAGGACTACTGGAGATGACCAAGGGCTGGTGGATGCTTCTATAATCCGGTTTTTCTCCATATCTCTTAACATTTTCGCGACTTCCTGTTCTCTTGTAAAGGGGATACGACGTGGTCTCTGTCTTATCGGCTGTGTATCACCCGTATCTATGTGGTGTTTGACGAGCCCGGTCCTTCCCACGTCACCGTCGGTCTTCGAGAAGATGTCATGGAAGTTATGTAACAGCTGCTTAACTTTGTGACTTTCGAACTTGTTTAAATTGCCCTTACAATTTTCGAGTAGTGTCGATATATGTTCCTGCCACTTCTTATCACGTTCCTTTTCGTGTGCCTCTGTTTTTCTCAAAGATGCTACATGATCGCACACACCCACCATGCAATTCTTTTCAAGAATTATTTCTTTGTTACTAACGTTGATAATGCGTACTTTTGGTTTATCGGAAATCATCATCAGTGTACTTGCTGTTATCCAGTCTGGGTGATCTCCAGAATCTTCTATTATAATGCAACGTTTACGGCATCCTATTGGTGATAATCTAATATCTACTAAGGTTTCTGATCTTGGTGGTAATACCGTTCTCCTTAAACAGTACACTGACCCCTGTTTTCCACTTAAGAGAAGAAATACTTCTTGTTCTGGAAAACTCAATACTCCTTTTGCTACATTAAGGACGCACTGACGCACTGGCACTGTTTCTTCAAAAAGTCCAGTCCTATTATGCAATCATCTGTAATATTCGCTACTAAAACAGGGTGCGTGAATGTCTTATCACCCATTTTCAAAGTCACATTCATTTCACCAAGGACGAGTACTGGTTGGCCAGTGGCGGTTTGTAATCGGCATTGTGAAGATCCTCTTTTCCATACTATGGTCCGAGGAAATAGCTCCGGTCGTGCAATGGTTCTTGATGCACCAGTATCCAATGTGAAACTGCAGGATTTACCATTCAGTTCTCCTTCTATAATGAGACTGTTTCCGTCACCCACTTGTGATACTGTTATAATGGGGGCTACATGTCGAACAGCCAGTACTCGCCCCATAGCCCTGGCTGTTCCTAGTTTAAATCCTCGGCTTCCACCTGTGTCCCAGAAGTGCTTCTTCCCTTAGCCTTCCTGGGACAATTGATCCGAATATGCCCTTTTTCACCGCACTCATAGCATGTTGGCCCTTGTCGGGGTTTCATTTGTGCGGTTACCTCACGAATACGGTGGTGTGGTCGGCCATCTTGGCGTACTGCTTCCACCTCCAGAGCGTGTGTCAAGGCTGCCTTCAGAGTCTGATGGTGCCCCAGACGAACCGCAGCCCTGACTTCCGCATCTCGAATTCCATCAGTAAAAGCTTGCACCGTAGTAGCATCAATTGCTCCCGGCGTTGAAGCATACGCCCTCCGAACAATACGTTCTATTTCCGATGCCCATTGTTGCAAACCCTCACTGCTTTTCTGTGTGCGGTCGCGGAGCTGAGCCCTGTAGACATGTTCCAGGTGTTTCTCTCCATATCTAGACTCCAACGCTTCTAACAGACAGGCTAGGGTATTGCAATCGCCGGAAATATTTTCGAGGATTTGGACCGCCTCACCACGCAGAGCAAGCGTAAGGGCGGTTACAGCTTGATCGTCGTCCCAATTGTTGCCTTTTGCGACTTTTTCAAACTGTAGACGGAAGGCTACCCATGACGTTGTTCCATCAAAATGAGGTACCTTGAAGGTCGGCAAAGCACTGGGTACCGGAACGACACCTTTAATAACTCCTTTTTGTACCTTCTCATGCAAAAATTCTACTTTCTTCCCAAACTCCATGATGGTGCTATTTAATTTCTCCATACGAGCTTCTTGCTGGTCCATGCGGGCATCTTGTTGTGCTGTTTTTATTTTAAGCTCGTTGACCTCTTCTTTGGTTGTTTCCCACTTTTCATTAAGTTCTAATACTAATTGTTGGGATTTTGCCTGGGATTCTGCTACACTTTTAATGATTTGTTTCTGGGTTACCGCCTGAGATTGTTGTATTTGTGCCTGGATTTCTGCCTGGGATTTTGCCTGAGATTGTTGTATTTGTGCCTGGATTTCTGCCTGGGATTTTGCCTGAGATTGTTGTATTTCTGCCTGGGATTCTGCTATACCTTTTATTTGAGCCGTCAAGTGGGCCAGTAACGCAGATAAATCGCATCCGCTGTTTCCGGGAATAGTGGTGGTACTAGGCGCACTCACATTCGTCGGTCTTATGACGGCCGCATCTTCTACGCGTACAGGGACACTAAGCGATTCTTCCTCTTGACGCGCCAAATCCATCGCTGCTTGTCGTCGCGTGCGAACTCATTCGTCTTCCCTTGACGTGACCGGCATACCGCTTCTGACACCAATTGTTACGGGCTAGGGGTACTAAAATGCCGGTTAAGGGTTACGAAGTTTATTGGCAACGAAGGTACAGTCGATTGTAGGCAATGACAAGTGGAATGTCGCTGACGTTGCACCGGAGTCTTCCCTTTATGTCCACGAAGTCCGTGTTGTAAACACACAATAACACTATCAGATGTTACTTCACGTAGTACTCAAAGTTCTCGTTACAGTTGTCGCAGTAGGTATTCTCAAAGATCGCTTCTTAACTGTCGCTGTTTTCGTATCGCTAGTCGAATGCCGACTGACTCTGCGTCGTTCGTGGTCCTCTCTGCGACCCCGAGTTGGGGGCGAGAGGAGACGGTTTGAGTGCTCCTTAATGGCCCCATGACCGTGGGGTCGGTCTCTCGGCCTCCAAAAATGGAGACCCGTCCTTGGGTTGCACCCTAGGGGTGCTGTTCCTCAATTTTCGCACACCTAAGTCGACGCCGCGAGGGTGTGCCTTCCCTCCGGCGGTGGACGGTGTGCTTTGTTGTGTGTGGCTGTAGGAGCGCCTGAAGTGTTTCACGACGCCCGTGCGATCAGACCCCTACCAGGTTGGATCACGGGTTGCCCCCGTGAAGGCCCAGCAAGAGTCGATCAGCGACCGGGCGTCCCCCTAACAGCACAACCAGCTATGTACAGTAGGCTGCGAGGGTACGGGGGGTAGTGTGTGTTACGAGCGGTTTGTAGGTGTGTGTTCACCGCTCGTGCGGTATTCTGAGTGTGTACCTGAATGTGGAGTAGTGCATGTGTGTTCGTCGCGCGCATAGTGCCTATATAAAAACAGTCCGCAAATGCGCACGGCGGCGTCGTGTTGCGAATGTATAGTGTCTATCCTTGTCTGAGTAGGTCACGTGTATTTGTGTTTGTGACCTACCCGGGTGTCAAGTCCGGTGGCGCGACGTCTGCTATGAGGTCGCGCGGGAATTTCTTCTTATCGGGAGGCCTCGCGTGCCAGGGCGCAATGTCTTTAATGTGATGGAGCTCGGAGGTGCTGGCACGCGAGAACATCCCCTTCGCCAGGCGGATAACGAAGTCGTCGATGCTCTCGACTCGCAGGTCCCTGCTAATGACCGAGTTCCTCACGTACCGGGGAGCTTGGACAATCTGACGCAGCGTGATGTTCTGCTGCGTCCGGAGCTTCTTCCTGTGTGTCTCGGCCGTGAGAACGAGCCAAGCCGGGGCAGCGTATGTGAGCTGCGGCCGGACGTAAGTCTTGTAGATCCCCAGCTTGACTCGCGTGGAGGGGCGTGACGAGAGCACCGGGCGCAATAAGTTTCTGCTTACTTTAACCCGCGCGACGGTGTCGCAGACGTGCGGGCCCATGGTGAGCCGGCTGTAGAGTGTGACCCCCAGGTATTTGGCGGTCCTGGTCCACTCGACCTCGGTCCCCATGAGCTGAAGGTTCGGTGGATGACGTCCGCCTCGTGCCGTGACGATTATAGCCTGCGTCTTACCTGCGTTCACCGACAGTCTCCACTTGCTGAGCCAGTCGGCGAGGTCGTCCAGAACGCGCTGCATTTTGATGGCCGCGTGGTCGGCTGACAACGACGTGGTGATGTACGCGGCGTCATCTGCGTACAGCGCGAGGGTTGCAGTGTGCGTGGCGGGGATGTCGTCGGTGTATACCGAGTATAACGCAGGCGAGACGCAGCTTCCCTGCGGCACGCCCGCTCCAATGGGGCGCGCGCTCGATGACACGTTCTCCACCGAAACCTTGAATGTTCTGTCCTGCAGGAAGGAGGAGACCACCTGTATCAAGCAACGAGGCGCGGTGGTCTTGGTCAGCTTGTAAATAAGGCCGGCGTGCCAGACCCGGTCGAATGCCTTTTCCATGTCGAGGAATACTGCAGCGGCGTACTCCCTCTTGTTCATTGCCGCGGTGAGTGTGTGCAGTACCCTCGACAACTGGAGCGTCGTACTGTGTTCCGCCCGGAAGCCAAATTGTTCCGGGCGGGGCATGGTGTGCGGCAGCAGGTGTTGCAGCAGGAGTGCCTCGAACACCTTGGAGGTTGTGGAGAGGAGCGTGATCGGCCGGTAGCTTTCCGGCTTTTACACGTTCTTCCCGGGCTTCGGCAACATGATCACCTTCCCCTGCTTCCAGCAGTTGGGGAAGGTTCCGGTGCGGAGTATACCATTGTATAGGCGCGCTATTGCCGCCACCGATTTCGGTGGCAGGTATCGGAGGGCGGTGTTTGTGATGCCGTCCGCACCGGATGCCTTTCTGGGCTTGGTGCGCCTTATTGCCCCCAGTACTTGGCCCGGGGAGAAAAATATGGGGTCTTCATCTGGAGCTACCGGCGTCTTGAAGTACTCTCCAAGGTGTTGCTCCACTGCTGCGACATGGTCCAGGGCGTCTGTCGGGTTCGGCGTGAACTGACGCTCCAGGTGTTCGGCGAATATTTCGGCCCGGTCGGCCGCCGTGTAGCGTAGCGCCCCGTCGCTGTTGCGCAGCGGGCGCACCGGGGCTGGGGTATTCTTTAGGCGTCGGCACAGCCGGTGTACCGACGCCCAGTCGCCGTCTGCCGAGTCTATAATGTACTCCCAGCTCTCCGATGCGTGCGCGTGTAGCTCGGCCTTAACCTTGTCCGTGACACGGTTGAGCTGGTTCTTAATGGTGGGGCATCTTGTTTGTTGCCACCGCCTGCGCAGACGCCTCTTGTCGGCGATCATGTTTGCGATGTGTGCGGGGAGCTTCTGGTAGCGCCCCTGTGACGCGTTCACACACCCGATGTGCTGGACATCGTCGTACACCAGGGCCTCACCTGCCAGATCGCGCAGGAGGTGCTGGACGACAAGCTGAAGTCCGACCACCAGCCAGTGCTCGTCCGCCTGACTGACCACCCCACCAGAGTTGCCCATCCGGCGCCACGTCGACACACGGATTGGGACAAATTCAGGAAGGTAATGGAGGCCACCACGCCCACTCGGCCCGTCGCCGACGCCTTGGACGTGAACGAGTTGGCTGAGGGACTCACCGCCTGCATCAAGAGCGCCTTGGAAGCGGCGACATACACATCCATTGACTCTGCGCCGGCGTCACGGCATTATATATAGGCCAGCTGATCGAACATTCCAGAACTTCTAGACGTAATAATAATATGGCATAACTTGCGCCTACCGGCCATGGCACCTCCCTACGGTAATTCTCGAAACGGGTTTCTAGAAATTTCGTTGTAGACACTTTGTTGACAAAACTGTTGAGACCTGTACCATCTGATAGGCCATCCTCAAGTCTAGCAATGTTTTACATTGTGCCTAGAAAATGTCTAGATCTGGGGAAATAGCTTTAAAAGTGACACACTGCGTGTCACGCGATATTGAACCTTATGCCATCGACATAGCGGGGTCCTATCTGTAACAATATCATAATGTCCCAACAATAACCTTTTGAGTTTGTTTCGGCGTTTCTTCCTCAGAGCTAGTACTAGGAAACGCCGCGGTCATCAAACCATTAATAACTTTCGATCCAGCCGTCCCCGCTGTCTCCTAGCGACGCCCTGCCGAGGTTCGTACTCATTGTGTGCCTAGTGCGTAGTCGCTAATTATAAGTCGTTTTAAGTGCCCCTGGAGGCTTTAATTTTAATTAAGGCATCCACAGGAGTCCGTTATGAAGTTACGGCCTCTACCGGCCACCTACGATGCAATATCAAAAAAAAAACTCTGCTCCCATCGGTCACAGCGTGATGTTAAATAGCGTAAAGCCTTGACATGACACTCTGCTTGACTTTCCCGCCAAAAAACCTGACCAAAGACGTAAAAAATGATTTTTTTCAACTGTCATTGGGGATATCCGCCATTATTGTGAAATCAAATTTTTAAAAAAATTCTATAATTCGTTACACGTGTTATTGGCAAAATTGTGGTAACTATTCCACAGGGGCCATGGATCAAGAGTTGAAGTAGTTTTCAATACTTGATCGTAAAGAAGGAGAAGAAGTTACAAATATGGAATAATGACAATACAGACGTCATTCGCTCATAAATTTCATTTTGTTTGACTAGTAATATTGGCTAAACTTTATCACAAAGTATTTTGCATTTTGAAATGAATATTTAAAATACAAAATATATCTCGAAAGGTATTTCAAATAAAATACAAAATGCTTTTTACAAAAAGCATTTAAATACAAAATAGCTATTTTGTATTTTGTATTTGCATTTTAAATAAAAGTATTTCAAATAAATCGCATCTCTGCTTAATTGCCACCGGTACCTTAGAAAGTTAGTTCCTTTGGACAATTCGATATCTATCACCAATGATAGTGACGAGAAAGATTAAGTTTATCAGGTTACGATATGATTCGGATTTTATCATTGTCAGGCCAATGTAATAGGTAGTTAACTATTTTCTAATCATGAAAGTAGTAGTAAATCATGATGAGATTAAGTTATTTAATGGTGAGTACGTTTGCTCTGTGTAATGATGACTTTTGCTTATTTTTATGTAAGCAGTATATTTTATTGAATTTGGCTTACATATTGGATTTCATTACTTACCTGTAAATTTTGAAATTTCTGTTAATCTTATCAGTGTTGAAGGGATTGGTCTTGAAGGGAAGTCAAGTCTTGCAATTTGAATTGGACTTGTCCTGGAGCGGATCGGAGATGCTATCTCAAATTGAAGGATACACTTTAAGTGAGGTACGGTTTCGTGTTATGAGCTTCTATCTTGGAGTGCATTGGACATGTGTACCTAGTATATGGTACATACCTTGGGAACAGGTCGTGAAGCTGAAGGGATACATTGTCTTGGAGTAGCCTTATCGGATTTAAGATCTTGGAGTAGCCGAATCGGACCTGCGTGGTCTTGGAGTAGCTTTATCGGCCCCGGGGCCCTAGCCAATGTAACATCGCTTCATAACGAAACGAAATCGAATACCAAACCAATCAATAACGATTGACACATGATTACGTCATCGCGTCATGTGGTCGATCGTTTTCGTTATTAATTGGTTTGTTGGTGTGGTGGTAAGGGCTCCATTTCGTAGATAAAGTCTTGAAATAAAGCACGAAGTGTAAATATACCTTCAAATCTTGGCAATCACAATTTTAATAGGCAAACTGACAGTTTCGCCCCGGAGAAGTAGCTACCTTGGTCCGCGTCTCAATCCGAAGTGACCGAGAGTCCCCACTTTCCAAAACAACCCTGTCCATGTTCCGCTCTTACAAAATAACGGCAAAGCGTTTGCCCCACTACTACATAAATCAAATGAGCACCACAACGTATGCATATAAAAAACAAAAACATTGTAGTATCGTATTTGTAGTCGTGGTGGCCTAGTGGTTAAAACACCAGCCTCTCGAGTATGAGTGCGCGGGTTCGATTCCAGGTCAGGCAAGTACCAATGTAACTTTTCTAAAGTTATATGTACTTTCTAAGTATATCTTGGACACCAATGACTGAAGGTGAAGGAAAACATCTTGAGGAAACCTGGACTTTATAAGTCTGAAATCGCCAACCCGCATTGAGCAAGCGTGGTGATTACGCTCAATCCATCTCTGTATGAGAGGAGACCTGTGCCCAGCAGTGGGACGATAACAGGTTGATGATGATCGTATTTAATCATAATCATACGTTTATTTGCTAGAGATACATTTTTTTATAAAGGTAAGTTCTTAAAACCTAAAAGTTATAGTACTCTGCTTGCATGCAAGCGTGCAAATGTTTGATGTTTTACAATATTTATTCCTTTTTACTTACAATTTACATCTATTCAAATTATCCTTAAAGATTTAAATTTTTATGTTCCAAAATTCCTTAATACTATAAAAAGAATATTTTTGAAGCCACTCTACCAATTTCGTTTTAAAACACCACCCTCCAACAGTTTCAAGTTACTTGGAATGTTATTATAAATTAAAATACATATATTAAATACATTTTTCTTATAAATATCTTTTCTACAAGGTGGTTGATATAATAAGTTTTCGAACTTACTCCTCTTTTGTCTTGTCAAGACCTCACTGCGTAACTTAAAATAATGCATGTACTTTTTGGTAAAAATACAGATGTCTCTTATATACATACAAGGTAGAGGAAGGATTTTACATTTTTGAAATAGAGGTTTACAGCCGTCTAAGAACCATGCTTTATTAATAACTCGGATACACCGTTTCTGTATTTTAAAAACTCTGTCGGTGTCGACTGAATTTCCCCACATTATAAGACCGTAACTTAGTATAGATGACACGTAGCCATGGTAAGCTGATAGAGCCGCTTCTACAGAAACATTTTGTCTTAGTTTTTTTAATGCGAACACAAATCTATCCAGTTACTGACATATGGATTCAATGTGTACTTTCCAGTTTAGATGTTTATCAACATGAAGTCCCAGAAAATTTAAATGATCTATTGATTGTACCTTTTCATCTTTATATGCAATGTCTAAATCTAATTTTTTGGCGTTGTAAGATTGAAATTCAATTAATTTAGTTTTACTTATATTTATATTTAAATTATTATCCTTCATCCAGTTATCTACACTTAAAAGAGCTTTTTCTGTAACGGATTTGTATGCATTTTTATCTTGGCTTTTTATAACAATAGTAGTATCATCCGCGAAAAGGATGCAGTTCTGCAAGGTGATTTCTGGAAGATCATTGATATATATCAAAAAAAGCAGAGGGCCGAGAATGCTACCTTGCGGAACACCACTTCTATTGAATATCTCAACTGATTTAAAATTGTTTTTAGAATATTTTTTACTATTTTCCATAATGACTTTGGATATCTCTGTGTACTGTTTCCTGTTTCGTAAATAGCTGGATATCCATTCATGCGCTTTTCCTCTTATGCCATAAAAATTTAACTTGTGTAAAAGTTTTGCATGATTTACAAAATCAAAAGCCCTGCTCATGTCCAGAAAAAGAGATACCGCTGGATTACCATCGTTTATGCTCTGTGATACAAGTTTTATTAAGTTAAAGATTGCTAAGGCAGTTGAACTTCCCTTGCGAAATCCAAATTGCTCTTCACGTAATACATTATGTGTTGAGAGAAAATTATTTAACCTACAGAGAATTGCCTTTTCCAGAATTTTCGATATAATGGGAACTATAGATATAGGCCGATAGTTGCTCGGGTCTGATTTATCTCCCTTTTTAAAAATTGGGTTTACAATGGACTTTTTTAACTGTTCAGGAAATTTACCTTCCAGAAACGATAAGTTGATAACATGCGCTAATGGATTACATATCCAAATAGCACATTCTTTTAAAACCCGTGTAGTAATATCATCATATCCACATGTTTTGCTGTTTTTCAGAGACATTATGATTTTGTGAACCTCCATTGCATCTGTAGGATTAAGGAAAATAGTATTACAGTTTCTGTTTTTTTGGTCATGTGTAATATTGCTATTGAAATTTATGGGCTGTTTAGACGTTGAATTAATGAAGTGGTCATTGAAAGTGTTGCAAATATCTATTGGATTATTATATATCACATTATTAAGATGAATTTCTTGTATATTATCTCTATTAAGACTGTTGTTGCATATGGTTGATGAGATTGCATTCCAAGTGGCTTTACATTTATTCTTGTGATTTTGTATACGTCTCGTGTTCGTAAGTTTCTGAGCTTTATGTGCACAATGCTTAAATATGTGATTATATAGTTTATATTTTTTCTCGTTTTGCTTTTTGTTTACGTTACTACTTTTAAATTTTAAATATAGGTGACGTTTAGTTTTGCTGGATTTTCGTATGCCTTTAGTTACCCAGTTTAGTGACGTTGGCTTATTATTTACTTTAACCCTAATTACAGGAAAACACAGGTCATAGAATAGTTTGAATGCATCATAAAAAATAGTAAAAGCTTCTGTTAATGTATCTGATTCATAAATTTCTGAGAACGAGAGGGATGCCATACAACTGCAAAAAGTCTGAAGATTATTTCGACAGTAGTCACGTTTTAATTCAAACCAGCTAGATATTATTTTTTGATTATTAACAGTTATGGTCACCATCTGTGCTGTTTCGTGATCTGAGAGACCTAGGTGACATATTTCCGGCTGAACATGTTTTATGTTACTAGCTATCTGGTCAATGCAAGAGTTATCCCGAGTGGGCAGTTTTATATGAGCTTCAAAATTATAGTTATGAAGTAAACTTATGAATTCTTTTGTTGTTGTAGTGCTCTTTATTAGGTCAATGTTCCAGTCACCGCATACAATAATTTTCTTTCTCATATATTGGTCCGTTATGTAATTTAATAAGTTATCAAATTTATGAAGAAATATACCTATTTGAGCTTTTATCTGATCGGGTATTCTGTATATATTGATAACTATTACGCCTAGACCAATAATCTCTATACCACAGCATTCAAAATAAAATTTAGTTGGTAAATTTGATGGAATATTTAATGCTTTAGTCTTAAATACTTTACTAGTTAAAATACATGTGCCACCTCTACACTTATCTCGAGTAAATATTGCAGCCAGATTAAAATTGTTTAATTTAATGTTCGATTCCATACCTTGTTTAACAAATGTCTCACTAAAACATAGTATATCAACCTCCTTATAGTTCTCCTTTAATTCTAATAAAGTTAATTCTAACAAATCCAATTTGTTACAAATACCAGCTATGTTTTGGTGTAGAATTCTCAGTTTTTTGTATCTACCAACCTGTTTAGATTGGTAGTAATTTACTGTAGTTTTATTTGTGGTGGAGTTAGGAGCGAAAAAATGTATCATTATTTTTATTGTGGTCATGCAGTGGATTTTGTGGCCTAATTATTGGATTTAAAAAGCTATTTTCGTATTCAATAAAATCAATTTCTATGTTAAGTTTATAAGCGATTAGATCTAAAAATGATAATTTCTTAGTATAGCTGACATTTAGCTCGTTTACTTCAATGTACTTACAATTTTTAAAGTTTTTTGTAAACATTTTTAATTCATAATTTAGTTTGTTAACATTTAGGAATCTATTTTCAGAAACATCCAATATCAATATCTTACATTTACTTATTCTACACAAAGTACTACATATGTTAGTAAACAACAAGTACGGGTTAGTGTCATACTTGCCAACTGAAAGTATTACAATGTCGTCGTCGGCTAGGTCGCGTAATAAACTATCTGGATTGCGCAGAATCTCATTTGATGAAGCATAAGGTTGAACTATCCCTTGTATTTTATAATTATCATTCCATTTACCAGTCATAATCTGAATTAATCGTGCAGCTAAACCTCTTACTTTTTCATCTCCAATTATGTAGATATTTCTCGCTTTCTTGTATTTCAACTGAGTAGAGGGTTCGGCTTGTCTAGATAGTTGTTTAATAGGTGAATCTAACGGCATACTGTTTTCCTCGACGTTTTCTCCCTTTTTCAATAGAATATTTTGATCTCGTTGGTTATTTTGCGGTTGTGAGGTTTGCTTTGGACTGTTTGGTTCCATTGAAAAATCTAATTTAGTTTTGATAGTACTGTTATTCTTTTTTTTCTGAGGTATTTTTTTGGGAGTCGATTTGCAAATATCCTTGAGCTGATTTATTTGGGTACCGTACATAGATAATTGCTTTTTGAGATCGCAATTTTCAGATAGTAGATTGCTTATTTCATTTTCTGCAATTTCTAGTTTCTCCGCCAATATAGAAACTTTCTTTTCCAGAATTTCTATTGAAACACTGTTGTCGATTTTTATATTTGGGCAACTCCTGTGTAGTTGAGGATTACTTTTCAACGTATGGAACATAAAATCAATATCTTCGTCTAATGATAAACTTTCAAATGAATTTTCTGTGGATACATTTGCCTTTGTATTTTGAGACGTATTCTTGCTCATTAAATCTATGTATTGTTGTGTCGTAGATGACGTCTGTTGCGCCTTAGTAGGTTTAATAGAAGTGTTTTGTTTCTTTCTAAGTGTGACGTTCGATATTGCAATTTCCTCAACGATATCAGTGACTGTTTTATTTTTAGCGCATATTTTGCACTTCCATCTCTTTTTCTCATCAGTGTTCTTTAGTCGAAAAGTAGATTCTGGGTAGCCCATACAATCAAATTCGTACCTTTTTTTGCACACTGAACATTGAGCAGTGCTTCTTATGTTGACATGTTTTTTGCAGATATTACATGTTACCAGTGCTGCCATCTTGTGTTCACTGTTTACCTTATTCGAACCAGACATTTTTTAATAGTAATACTGCTATAACACTGTTTCTTTTTGTATGTATTATCTAATTATTATAAATAAGAATTTAAAATTCACGAAAAGTTATATCCTGTCAGACTCAGGTTTGAACTTGCGACCATTCGTGTGAGGCCAGCTAAATTGCAAAAGTTGATGCGTTAGCCGTTGAGCCAACCGACCATTAACATAAGTATTGAATTTAGTGACTATAAGCAGCATATATTTTTCGTTTGATTAGGTAAAACTGTTAATGTGACGTGTGACAGTTAAAATTCAAATACTGAGTGACTCACTTTTGCACTTCGTTTATTTGTTATTATGTTTTGATGAATTTGTGCAACAATTATTATAAGTTTTGCACTATTTTGTTTATTTATGAATGTTGTTATTATACTTTCTTCTTATTTGTTATTAAAATGCAGGGTTTAATAATCACAGGATATTTTGATTTAACTTCACAGTTTGTGTATGCAACCCCCGGATAACACTGTCACTTATGTATTTGCTAATGTTTTGTTGGTTCACTAAGTTTTATTAACTTCCAAGCAGTAATAGTATTTTTTAAGATTTTTTATTATCAGAGCGTTTATTTTGACGTCCGTCTACCCGCGCGTTTTTCACTTTTCTAATAAAACATTACTTATTTAAAAAGTGTTACAGTGGTATTACATAATGAATACTACTAGCCCCGCACGATGATATTGCGATTGGCGGCCATCTTGGTGACGTAGTCGAACTCGCACCGTCGGTACCGTTCGCAAGTTCAGTCCGCGCTTACCCACTTACGCACATCGAATATTTTTGTTAGCTTTTTGTTTTTGTTATCCTGTTTTATTGTTGTTCTTGAGTTTTGTTGTTTAGTTTTGTTAGCTGTTACTCGTTAAAATGAGTAAGAAATTAAGTAATAGTCGTGCTCGTGAAATTATAATTAAAGTGGACAATTATTTTGTTAAGGAGAAAGAGGACTGTAAGTTAGTTCTTGAAAGTATAAACCGTGCTTTAAAAAGTGCTTCGGACATTTTAATACCGAAGCAACTGCTCATAGTTATTAAAAATATTTTGCAAAATTCTATCAAAGTCACGGAGTGTGTGGCATGTGCCACAGGCGTTGCAAAAAATACTGTGACGAAATTGATACGAGAGCATGAGTCAGCAACAGCCAGTGGCAGCAAAATGAGAACTCCTACTAAAGGAAAAAGACAAAAGAAGAAATATTTCGACGGGTTTTCCTTAACAGCTTTAAGAAATATTATAGATTCAATGTATACGGTGAGGAGAGAAATACCCACAATGCGCAAAATCTTGGCGGCTTCAAAAGTAGACCTTAATTATACTGGTAGTGAAACTACATTAAGAAAAATAATTAAATGTGATTTAGGCTACCAATTTAAACGATGCTACCAAAAAGACTGGCCCAATTTAAAGACCCCAAATTCAAGCGTGGAGGGCTAAATATTTACGACGTATGAAAGAAAATTACTCGCTTGGTGAAAAATAAAAGACAAAAGACCCGTTATTTATCTCGACGAAACGTGGATACACGCACACTACACGGTAGAAAAATGTTGGCAAACAGCAACCGATGGAGTGAGATGGAACGACAGCCCCGGCCGCCGATGGATAAAGAAGTTAAAGCGGTTTTGTTGACTATGCCCTTTTAATGTTTAAAGCAGATACCAAAACGGGGGATTACTATGATCAAATGAATGCTGAGAATTTCACCAAGTGGCTTACAGAAAAATTAGTACCCAACATACCACGCAACTCCAAAATTGTGATGGACAACGCCCCTTATCACAGTAGGGATGAGAATAGACCACCAAGTATGAACAATAAAAAACAGTTGATTGTTGAGTGGCTACAAGATCACAACATCGACTTTCCCAACGACAGTACAAAACCTGAACTGTATTTATTAATTAAACGGCACAGACCGCCGAAAAATTATAAAATTGACAATTCATTAGCTGGCAATGGCCATGAAGTCGTTAGATTACCACCTTACAACTGCGGCCTCAACCCCATTGAGTACATCTGGAACCTGGTAAAGACGAGGGTGTCAGAAAAGAATGTGTAGCAGTTGGAAAGTCGCATTGAAGCTCTGACGTTGGAGGCGTCGGAGTCAATAACTCCAGATGACTGACGAAAGGAAGTCAATCATGTTAAACGGCTTGAAGAGGAATATTGGAATAAAGATAGAATAACTGACGAGTTATTTGTCATAAATACGGCGACGACAGTGAATCGGAAACGACAGACACAGAAAGCAGTTCTGATTCGGAAGACTATATACATTTTTTTACATATTATCCTGGTTTTATTTATAAGCTGATAGATGTAGGTAGTAATTAAAACATGACTACTACACAGTGGACTCTGGTTCAATTCCCGCTCGAAAATTAACAGAAATGTAGTTAGAAAAAAATAGTATACATGTAAGAAAGATATACGAATAAGTATATTTTTCTTACGTCTACAAAAATTATTTCCTTGAAATTTTTAATAATAAAAGTTTGTCAGAATATGGGTGAGTAGGTAACCCTTAACCCTAATATTAATTTATACATACACTCTTTATAAAGAGTGTAATAAAATTATATAATACAAATAAACCCTTAACCCTAACATTAATTTTGCATTTAACATTCTTTTGCTAGCTGTCCTTTTGTGTGACAGATGACGTCACAACGCTGTTATTGTGACAAGGTTCCATCGCAATATCATCGTGCGGGGCTTATAATGGCGACTGTTAGGCGATTTACACACGGCACCGCGTACCGCCGCGGAGGGCGGTGAAGCGGATCTCATGTCGCATTGACCTCCATTAAATCCGTAGATGACTATTGCATAACACACATACACCGCCCGACCGAGCGGTCGCGCGGTACCTACTCTTTATTTAGCCGTCCGCAGCGGTACGCGTTGCCGTGTGTGAATCGCCTTAATGACATCATAATATCACAGTCTAAAAGTCATACAGTCGTCCAACGAAGACGTCTAGACAGAGCAATCGTGCGGGGTGTGAGGGGCGAGACGCGGGAAAGCGGATCCCGAACTGCGAACAAGACGATGTTAGAAGTTCGGGACATATCAAGGGCTAACGCGTGTTTATTTTTTACTAGCTTTCCGCCCGCGGCTTGGCCCGCGTAGAGTTCGGTTAAATCGCGCTTTTTATATTTCCGTCGGGAATATAAAATTTTCCGCAATAAAAAGTACCTAACTTTACGTCTGCAAAATTTCAAAGCAATCGGTTCAGTACACGGCGTGAAAACGGAACAAAACTCACTTTCCCATATACTAGTAAGGATTTGTTTATTTAAAATGGTGCATACGATACATTGTAACCATAGTTTTAAGTAATTTAGGTTTATGTCATGTTACTTTTCAGCGTACAATAAAGATTGATGTGACAATTTTTTGTAATTCCTTCACTTTCAAGTATTTAAAATGTAGGATATGTTCCGTGATATACATCAGTATGCATACAAGCCGGTGATAATGATATCATGAATCCGACGCCAAATTGCCCATATTGTACTGGAGAGATGAAATATGGCATACTTTATTGACATACACCGTTATGCCGTGTGGTGACGGCGTGCCGTGTGGTAACGGCCTTAGAATACATTTTGTCACCACTCCAATACTTGCCCGGGATGTCGTAGGAGGCGACTAAGAGGCAATTATGCACTTAACATCTGTGCGAGAGAAGGAAAACTCGAAACAAAACCCTCTACTAACCCGCCTGGCCAGCGTGGTAGTAGTAGGCCATTACATTTCATGACAGGCACAACGAATCGATGGCCCTCAGTTCCCGGCGGCCTTGATATTCCTGGCCGAGGCGGCGGCCATGGTAACGTCAGGAACCCGGGGATTCCTAGCACCCCCTACTGCTAGGAATCCCCGGGTTACGGCAGGCCGACGATGGCATATCCTGGGATTGTCCGAAATCCGAAGAGAGGGGGAGGATATGATCACATTGGACGCAGGCCATCTTATGTATTTCAGGGAGGGAGACCAGCCATCACAGGGAGGTATAGGATTTCTGGTCAATAAATCTATCTGTGACAACGTTGTCGATATCTCGAGTGTATCGACGAGGGTAGCGTACCTTGTGCTGAAGTTAACCAAAAGGTATACCCTGAAGGTAATACAAGTGTACGCACTAACGTCGACACACTCGGATGAGGAAGTAGAGAAAAGTATGAGGACATATCCAAGGCCTTGTACAACACCACAAAGGCCCACTTCAACGTTGTCATGGGAGATTTCAACGCTAAAATGGGAGTACAGACTTGCGGCGAATCGGTAGTAGGATCACATGATTTCGGTATCAGAAATCATAGGAGGCAAATTCTCGTCGACTTTCTTGAAAAAGAGGGTCTTATCTTGATGAATTCGTTCTTCAAGAAACGGCCCCAGCGAAAGTGGACGTGGCAGAGCCCCGACGCTATGACGAAAAATGAGATCGACTATTATGACGGACAAGAGGCGGATATTCAGAGATGTCTCTGTGATCAACAGGTTTAAAACCTGAAGTGATCACCGACTAGTTCGAGGCACTCTGAAGACATTCAAAGTACCTCGGACCTCATGAGACGGAGACGTTCAAGCTTGTAGTTTATCAACTACA